>MJUU01056538.1:23308-52560 GCA_002080025.1 Modiolus philippinarum
AAATGCAATTTTTCTAAATATGTCAAATCTTTATTTTTCATCAGATTTGGATGGGATTTTTTTCTTTGGATTCCTCTTGATCTAAGCTTTCAGTACTATGCCAATGGATTTTGTGTAGGTCTTATGGTTTCTCAGCTATAAGGGGTCAAAGGGAACAAAAATGCATTTTTCTTAATATGTCAAATCTTTATTTTTCATCCGATTCGATGGAAATTTTTTCTTTGAATTTCTATGGATGTAAAGTTTTAGTTGATAGTACATATTTTGCAAAGCTCTTTCAGTTTTTTTATCAGTAAGTGATCAAAAGGGTTGATTTTTTTTCCCTATATTGTTTCCAGCTAATTACTGTGTCGAGCTTCTTTTTGTGTCCATCTAATTATTGTGTCAAGCTCTTTACTGTGTCCACATTCACTTTAAACTACTTTTGTTGAAATTTCAGTGGTCGACATGCTGCGGTCGTATCATGCTGCGCTCGGCGTAGCCCTTTATTTTTAAATGATTTCATACAGAGAGACAATAAATCAAGAGTAGTCATGAAAAACCCCATATTGGGCTAGGCCAATATGGAAAAATAGACATTGGCATACTTTTGGTCATATTTGTATACTTTGCCATTCGTATTGAATTGGCAGTTTTAAACATATTAAGTCAAACACACTTAAAATAATAAATAGTGTTCAGTACATTGGTTGAGTACAAATGAAGGGGTCAATTTTTCTTGGTTGAAAGATTCAGTACATGGCATAAAATTATCTATCTGACTATGTAGTGCAGATAATTATTAAGATACACACAATTTTTATGCTGTTAGGCACCTTAGTGCCAGAAAGCTTATACCATGGCTTTCATCTATCTTTAAATTCAAAGTGTATGGCAGTAAAATTTATTGTGACCAATAACTAAATACCGAAGTTATTATGAATTTAGTTTCTGCATATGCACATTTCGACAACTTATGTCTCTTCAGTGCAGATAAAATCTTAATGTTTGGAAGACCATAAAACTCAAAGATGTTTAAAAACTGATAGAGAACAAATAGCCAATATGGTCTAAATGTAAAGCCAAAATCAGCTAAGGACAGAGCTTTGCATGAGCGAGATACTCCTTAGTTTTCAACACAATTTACGAAAATTTAGATATTGTAAGATTCCAAATAGAATCAGCTTTCGGGTAAGCACTGAAGTACTGGCTGCTGGGCTGGTGAATACCTTCTGGGACAAACAATCCACCAGCAGAGGCATCCACCCAGTGGTAACAAATAACTAAATACCGAAGTTACAATGAATTTAGTTTCTGCATATGCGCATTTTGACAACTTATGTCTCCTCAGTGCAGATAAAATCCATACGTTTGGAAGACCATAAAAGTAAAAGATGTTTGAAAACTGATAGAGAACAAATAGCCAATATTGTCTAAATGTAAAGCCAAAATCAGCTAAGAACAGAGCTTTGCCTGACTGAGATACTCCTTAGTTTCCAAAAAAATTTACGAAAATTTAGATATTGTAAGATTCCAAATAGAATCAGCTTTCCAGTCAGCATCAAAGTACTGACTTCTGGGCTGGTGAATACCCTCGGGGACTAACAGTCCACTAGCAGTGTCATTGACCCAGTGATAACAAATAACTTTAATACCGAAGTTATGATGAACATACTAGTTTCTGCATATGAATATGACCAACTGATGTACTTAGCAATCACTTGATTGCAAAGAAATTTCAAGAAATTTGAACCAAAAGAAAATGAAACTATTTCAAAACAAATCTAGACCAAATTCTGGCTAAAATGGTTAAAGTTTTACTTTACATATAGATAATGTCACACCGATATAATTGTTTTCTGTTCATCTCTGCGTCTAGTTTTAATTAGATCAAGCACGTGTAATGAGAAGGATAAGCATCTTGTGATAAATTGGAAATATATCATGAGGTGTGAGATTTTGTCAATTTTGGGACACTATCTTTAAAGCATGAAAATACCAGAAATGTAATAATGATGGCCACAAAAATAGCAGTGCAGTAGATGTCACAATTTGGGAAAAATGTCAATTTTGTGAATTTTTGTGAACTACTTTAAAAGTATTTAGCAACCCAGAAGTGACAAAAAAAAATCAATGAAAATGTTTTTATTCCAAACTTCAATTATATGTATTGCAGAAAGTATTTGCTATAATGAAAAGAAATTTACTCTAACAACGTAAAAATAGTTCAGCATTCAGAAAATCATCACAGTTAGCTGTTAAGTGAATGCTTATGAAATGTCCTGTCAAAGATTTTAAAATGCAACATTGGATTGTGTACGAGTTTCGTATCCTTCTCATTACGTCCGTGCTTAGATTGATATGGAATCACAACTGAAAAAAAATTGAATTTTAATGCTATGTTACATGTGGCCTTGTCAAGTTTTTCAGTGGATAGGTGAAAATAATATCCAGTAATGCTCAAAACTGAAAAATTGATTATATTTGCAGGTTTTATTTTTAAATAATGTTTTTGCTGAAGCTATGAAGACTTACTGTATTTACAATAAGATGACGACTGTTGATACTTTATTTTACATGTAATTTAACAGTGGGCTTTAGTATATGTTGGCTTACGTCAGTTTTTACGTCCATGTGGTAGTTCTGGAGAAGGTAGACTAGACTTTCATCACAGGACAATCAGTAAAGCTGTCAGGAAAATGTATCTCTCCAATAAACAAGACCAGATCTGGTGGCACAAGAGGCTTACAGAATATTTTGAATCATGGTAAATCTTTTTGTCTTGCTTGTGACAATAGTCGCTGAAAGCCAGACATAGGTATCACTTTCTGGCGGCAGCAGCTTAGTAAACTTTTTCTAAAACCTGAATAATTTTTAAACTAAATTAGTTGTGCAGATCATCTTTGGTCCACAGATAACTTAGGTTACAAACTTTCAAGCATCACATGCTTCAGGTGACCTTGACTTTGTTTTCATGAAAATTTGGGCATAGTTTCACATTCAAGTCCATTTCTCAGTAACTATAATATCTGGATCCACTATAAAATGGGTATTAATGTATTTTAATGTGTACATGAGAGTCAGCCACTTTTCCATTGACCTTTGCCTCAATTGCACGGTTAAGTGACTTTGTAAAATGAGTATGTACAATAAGGGTTATAATTTGGCCCCTAAAACTAAGACCCTTATATTTAATAAAATTATGTCTCAAAATACAATTTAATATCAGTATATAATAAACATCAACAGGTTTTTCCTAAGTCTTTTTTGTTTGTAGAAAAAAATTAACTCCAAAATCCGACAAATATAAGCATTTTCACAAAAATGGACTAAGATGACCAAAATCCTTACATATTACAGTACAGGCAACAGCCCATGCCTGTGCCAACGAGATTTTTGCATGAAAAGTTTGCAATTTTTTATACTTTCAACATATCAAAAAATCTCATTGGTACAAGCATGCACTCTATGCTGTCTGTGCCAAAATACTACCAAAAACTGACAAAAATTTGTTGATTTTCCGCAAATCTGAAAGAAGCATGACATTTGTGACGTCACAATCAGTATTTAATGACGTTACTGCACCAATTAACTTGAAGTTTGAATTAAGCAATATAACAACTGTAGTTTAAAGGAATACTGCGTCTGAAAATATAGCTAGAACTTGGGGCCAAATATGCCTCTTATCGTACATACTCCTTTAAGACATAGTTTTATATTCAAGTTTACTTAATTTCAGAGCATCTGGAATTAGTAGGCCCACCATATTTGGTCTATAGTTATACATGTATCTAGGTGGGTGCTGGCCAGTCTTACACCTTTCATGTACCTTGACCTTTAATTCATGGTTCAATGACTGTTAAAATTGTACATTTTTGTCCATTTTGTATTACCTTCACTTGCCATATATAGTCTGGTGTTATATCTATGCGAGTACTTGCCAGTCTGACAATTGTCATGTAACCTTGACCTCAAGTTGAGTGACTTTGTTTGTAAATTATATTTACATGTATGTCTGTTTATAAGTAATTGTAAAATCTGCTCTCATCATTTATGGTGCATTGTTGCATCTTCCTTTACGCATGCCAGTCTGACCTCAGTCTCATGATTGAGTGTCTTTGTTTACTGTTTATATCAATGTCCATTACTCAGAAATTTTAACTCATGCTCTTGTCATAAATCGCTTTTGTTACATCTTGATGATTATGTGCTTGTCTGAGACATGTTGTGTAATCTTTAGTTCAGTTTCTCTGTTCAGTGATTAGGTTTATTATATGTTGATAAGTATAACATTTTTAAGCGAGACATTTCTGTGTGTACACTTTTCCCTTTATATGTATATTAACTTCAAGTTTCTGACGAGAAGTTTCTGAATCATTATTAAATCTAAACACAAAAAGATCTTTCATGTAATAAAATCTAAAATATACATGTAATTCAAGTTTCTACTATAGAAAATAATGAGAAAAAGATGCTTCCAAGTAAACATTTGTAGATATTAGTCCAGAATTTATGCAAGCTATCCTCTGTTGAATTTCAATATGGTAGGTATTATATTCATGATTTTTATTAAAGCCCAAGTGCTAAAAAAACTTAAATACCATTAATATAATGCCTACCATGTTCCAAGTGACGTATCCTTTACTTGTTATAGTTTCTTTTCTGGCCATGAATGGAATCGTATGCTCATTTCAAATATTTTTTTTAGTACTGATATTGAAAGAAAAGCTGAAGAGCTTCCTTACCACCTGGAAGAGGCTGATGATAAAGATAAATTAAAACTGGCGTTATTGTCACAGGATATGTTTGATCAAATGTACAAAGAAAATAATAAACAGCAGTTAATGAAATACTGGCGTTTCATTGGTGGATATCAAATAGCAGCTAGTGCTTATTATGACTCTCTCAAGACATATATTAAGGTAGGTAAGAAATAGCTTTTGAAGGATTATTGAACAGAAAAATCAATTTCATTTTGAAAAGGGACTATAAGTGGGGTTTAAGCTTTATCTGTCAAAATGTTTTTTTGGGGGAGCTAAGTTAGTGAAAAAAGCTCTTAATATAGGAATGATACACGATTTTATTATGTATAGACATGAAAGCCCCAAAACACCTATAATTATTTAAGCAAGTATCATATATAATGTCTCCCCTTCCATGAAGGGAGACATATGTTTTACCCTTTGTTTCTTCTTCTTCTTCTCATACAATTGTGTCCGCCTATTTTGTCTTTTGACCTAGACTGAAGATATTTGGCGTGTGGGTGTATCATCATGAGAAGGTGTGCTGCATACCATAGTGACCTTCATGTGACCTTGACCTTTGACCTTGAGGTCAAATTAAGGAAATTTTTAGCTGTTGGCCTGTCTGGGCCAGAACTTTTTCATCTTTTTACCTAAACTTAAGATTTTTGGCATGTTGGTGTATTATCGTAAGACACTGTGTCATGATCATAGTGACCTTCATGTGACATTGACCTTTGACCTTGAGGTCAAAGTACAGAATAATTTTTGTTCCATGGCAAGAACTAATTCATATTTAGACCTAGACTGAAAATAATTGGCATATAAGTGCATCATCATGAGACCATTTGTCATGTACATAGTGACCTTCATATGACCTTGACCTATGAAGTTGAGGTCAAATTTCTGAAATTTGCCACTATGGGCCAAAACTCTTTCATCTTTAGATCAAGACTTAAGATATTTGTCATGTGGGTGTATTATCATTAGAAAATATGTGGGGTACCATAAGGACCTTGACCTTTGACCTTAAGGTCAAATTACTGAATAGTTTTGTCCCATGGCAAGATCTTCTCATGTTTAAACCTGGACTGAAGATATTTGGCATGTGGGTGCATCATCATCATAAGACTGTGTTTTGTGTATCAGTGACCTAAATGTGACCTTGATCTTGAGGTCAAATTACTGAAATTGGCCTGTGCTGGCCAGAACTATTTCATCTTTTGACCTAGACTGAAGAAATTTGGCATGTTGGTGCATCATCATGAGACCGTGTGTCAAGTACCTTAGTGACCTTCATATGACCTTGAGGTCAAATGACTGAAATTGGCCTCTCCAGGTCAGACATTTTCATCTTTTGACCTATACTTAAGAGTATTTGGCATGTGCGTATATTATCATGAGAAGTTGTATCGTGTACCACATTGACCTTCATGTGACCTTGACCTTTGACCTGAAGTTCAAATAACTGAATTCTTAGTTGTTGGCTCGTCAGGCCCAGAACTGTTTCATCATCTAAGTTAGACTTAATATTTGGCATGTGGGTGTATCATCATAAGAAGGTGTGTCACATACCATAGTGATCTTCATGTGTCCTTGACCTTTGAGCTTGAGGTCAAATCACTCAGTTTTTTCCGGCTTTTTCATCTTTTGACCTAGACTTAAGATATCTCTTTCACTCCTAATGTATATGGAATATTCTATTATTATCTTTTAAAAAATGTTATATGAAGGGGAGACATATGTTTTAGTTTGCTAAAACAGACAACCCTAGTTATTTTACAAATTTATGGACATCATTATGTAAAAGGGTGAGCCCCTGCCAGACCCAATTCATGTGTTTTTTAATGGAAATTGTCAAAGGCATACCTTTTGGAAGCTACATGTATGTAAAGTTAGGAAATACTCAAAAATGAATTTCACTAAAATTTAATATTTTATTACTGCTGATGTATTGGATGTAGAATCTCCTACCAGCATGATTTGGTTACAACTATATTGTGATTTTAAAGACATCAGCATGTTAGCATTTTGAATATTAAAATGCAGCTACCCAAAACTTAGAAATATAACTCACAAGCCAGTTCAAAGGAATGGCTTACATGTACATGCCAAATATTCTATTTTGAGGGAGATTTCCCCATAATTCATACTAGATTGAAATTTTCAGAGATTTTTTTTTAATTAATTGGTGATTGAACTATTGAGACTTCTGGTTTATTTTCTAAAGATGCAAGGAAAATTTAATACAGTTTGAATACCCAGCAAAACCTGACTGGGAGCTAAACCTAATAAAATGAAATGAGTTTTTTTTATTTCATTTTTAGAGTAAGAATTTGACAGACATTGTAGATTGGGCACCAATCCAGGCTAAAACTGCTTCATTTCTGGTAGACATTGGAGAATATGATATGGCAGACAAGATGCTTACAGAAGTAATAGACCAACTAAAGGCCCAGAAAGGAGAAGATGCAAAGGAGTTGGCTGATCCACTGTTCTTTATGGTGACACTTCTGTTTAAGAAAGGTATGTTGTTCTATGTGGTGAAACTATCTCAGAAAATACGTTCTTAGATGAGGCTATATTAAAGATAAGGGATATTTTCCATGAGTGTGAGGAATTCTGTGTTATCCCCAGAGAAACATACAGATGAACAACACAGACCCATTAAAAAACCATGGGTGATACCAGGTGCACCAGTAGAGTACCGGTAAGCATCTCCTTTTTCTTATAAGACACCTGCTAATTGGGAAATTACCAATGAAGAAACAGCCTCAGATATGCTGCATAAGCATTTCCTGTTTTAGGGCTTTCCATTAAAATGCATGTACCAGGGTCGGAAGGCAATTGTCTTCTACCCCCACAACCAAGGATAATGGACAAATATGAGAATAGCAATATATAATTATAAATAAATTGTCAAGAACCGACAAGATTTTTCATTTTCTGCCTTCCGACCCTGGTACATCCTTTTTAATGGAATGGCACTTACTGAATATAGAATAGGTAGGTAAAACATGACTTAAATTTTAAATTCTTATTTTTACTTAAAAAAAAAAACCTAGTACACAACTATAAAAAAGAAACAATCTGCCAGTATTAAATATGTTGGAAATCTAGGGAACATGTATTTTCAAACTGTTTATTTTGTAGCTTTGCAGTATGTGTATGGGGCACATCCAGGGTACATTGAATGTTGCAGACGAGGATTGGGTTATTCATCATTGTGTATCAAGGTTAGTTTTACAGTGATGAGATTTAGAGTTTGAAAATTTGTGAACGGCATAATCTTAACTCCTATTGCACAACTTTTGGTCCAAGACATACAAACGATTTGTACATGTAAAACAAAAGCACAGAACATTTTAGTATTTTGTATTGAGTGAAAACAGTAATGGTTGACACATATAGCAACAAAAAGCTTTATTTTTAAGTTCTATTACAAAATCAGCTAGGAATAGGCAATAACTTTTGTATTGAATGAAAATTCCTGAATATAAAACATTTACAGTTAATTCAAATTCATTTCACATCATCAGTTGCAAAAATTTTACATTTGTGTAAGGCTTACTATTTTACAAAGGTTTAACATTTCCTTACAATTTAGTCAATCTTCGGTAGTTCCTTAAAGTTCTCAGTTCCATTCCGTCATTTCATTGCCATTACTTTACTATAGATGAAATCAACATTTCTGGTACTGAGGAAGAATGTGAAAATGATCTTTAAGACAAAAAAATCTGCTAGGTTTCTGTCTAACAGAAGATAGTCATGGTGTGAGTATTGTGTGACTACATAATGTGCCAATCACTGTCAGGTGTAGATTCTTTGCCAAATGACGATTGAAAAGTGCATTACTATTTTTCACCTCAAATTACGATTGTTGAACAAGTAACTATTTTTGACCAATTTTGGAAGGCAAGTCTGATTTCTAAATCACTTTACTTAAAGTTTCAATGAAAAAAGTGTAGTATATTTATGTTATGTGGTAGTATTGGGCTTTAGACATGTATAAGGAACTTTAAATGTTAATGAATGGTGAGAAACCTTACATACTGTGTCATTTAAGGACAATGCAGCTTTGCTTTTTTATGCCTCGCCCACGAATGTGGAAGGGGCGTATAGTGTTACCCTTGTACGTCCGTACGATCCTTTTGCATTAAAGTACATGTACATTTCTCAAAAACTGTAAGAGGTAGAACAATAATAGTAGACCAGTAGGTAGATATTTGACAGTACTACAGAATTCATTAGGTAGTTTGACTCTTTGACCTACATTTCATGCTTGAGTGACTCTCGTTAAGTTTTGTGTTAAAGTCCATTTCTCAACAACTGATTATAGGACAATGATGTTTCATCTAATTAATTGCCTTGATTTTTTTATTGTCCCTGTCGCTCTCTGGCTTTTTTAGTATGTCCCAATCTACTATTTGAAATAATGGATATCAGAATGAAGTTCAGCCTAAGCATGTAATCACTTGGTTAAGTATCAAAAGGCAACGGCATAACAATGACAAAAATAGACAAATTTTACATCGCGTATATAAGATGTAATGATATGTCCCTTCATTTGATAATTTTTTAACTTTAATTGTGAAGAAATATACGTAAACAGCAAAAAATATCAAATTACTGGACTGGAAAAAATATAATACAAAACTTGGCAATGGATATAATCTTGCTAAGTGTATTTGGTTTTAAACAATTGTTTCATTTTATATTTTACAGGCATATCACACGTTATCCGCCTACTTGAAAGAAATAAAATCTGCCCAGTTGCAATTTTTTTTCTGTCCAATTGAAAAACTATTTCTGCCAAATTGAAATACAAATCCGCCCAATTGCAAAACTACCATCAAATTAATTGCCTTGATGAGTACTACCCAAATTATTGACAATTAGGTGGCTTTGACCTACATTTTATGCTTCATTGACTTTGGTTAAGTTTTGCATTAAAGTCCATTTCTCAACAACAACATATTATAGGACAATGATGTTTCATCAAACTAATTGCCTTGATGAGTTCTACCCAAAATATTGACCATTTGGTGGCTTTGACCTACATTTTAGGCTTCAGTGACTTTTGTCAAAGCTTGCATTTAAGTCTATTTCTCAACAACTGTGTATTGTAGCATCATGATATTTTACTGTAACATTCATTGGAAAGAGATCTGGCTATTTCACAATTAATTCGGTGTCCATGACCTACATTTTATGGTTGAATGACTTTGTTTGAATTTCATCACAATTCAGTAACAGGGAAGTAATTTTAAAAATGATTGACTTTGGTCAAGCTGTTTGCGATAAATTTATTGGCATGGCATCCATGTCTTATAGACACATTTTCTAGTTTATACCTAAATTTGAGATCCACTTTTTTGGTCAGTTGTATTATCAAATAAACTAGAGGCCTGTATCGCTCACCTGACAAAATGCTGAAAAGCGAGGTTTTTAGCTCACGTGGCCTAAAAGGCCAAGTGAGCTTTTGCCATCACTTTGCGTCCGTCGTCCGTCCGTCCGTCAACAATTTCAAAAATCTTCTCCTCTGAATCTGCTGGGTGAAATGTAAACTTGGCCTGAATCATCACCAGGGTATGCAGGTTTGAAATTGTGTTCGATTAGTCCAAGGATCACACAACATGGCTGCTGTTACTAAAAATAGAACATGGGGGTTAATTGCTGTATTTTGCAAATAACTCGAAAACCGTTACAGATATCAAAAATCTGACATAGGGGGAAAAAATGCTCAGCATGGCAAGATCTACCTGCCCTGCAATTTTGAAGAAAATCTGAAAACCTGTCTTGGAGTTATTGCCCTTTTTCCGTAAAATTTTCAAAATTTTAATTTATTTTATTTTTTATTTGAAAAACTATAACAGATAGAGGTCAACTTTAAATAGCAAAAATGTTCAGCATATCAAGATCTACCCATCCTGAAATTTTGAAGAAAATTCAAAACCCCTTATAGGAGTTATTGCCCTTTTTTCACCGAATTTTTTAAAATTTTTGTATTTTTTGTCTTTTAATTCCTAAACTATAGAAGATGAAGGTTAAGTGTAAAATGATAAATTGTTTGCCATGCTGTGGAGAATTCAGAACTGGTGTTGAAAATAGTTTGTTGAACTCCATTTTCAAAATGGCTGCCAAAAAAGGGCGGGAAAATTCAACATTGTCTGATTTCAATGAAATTTGGTTTCCAAATAGATATTGATGTTGCGACTTCAAAACCAGTGTTGAAAATTGTTTGGTGACCGCCATTTTCAAAATGGCCGCCAAAAAAGGTGGGAAAATTCAACATTGTCTGATTTCAATGAAATTTGGTTTCCAAATAGATATTGATGTTGCGACTTCAAAACTGGTGTTGGAAATTGTTCATTGACCGCCATTTTCAAAATGGCTGCCAAAAAAGGCGGGTAAATTCAACATTGTCTGATTTCAATGAAATTTGGTTTCCAAATCGGTATTGATGTGGCAACTTCAAAAGTGATGTTAAAAATTGTTTGTTCACTGCCATTTTCAAAAGGGACGCCAAAAAAAGGCGGGAAAATTCAACATTGTCTGATTTCAATGAAATTTGGTTTCCAAATAGATATTGATGTTGCGACTTCAAAACCGGTGTTGAAAATTGTTCATTGACCACCATTTTCAAAATGGCTGCCAAAAAAGGTGGGAAAATTCAACATTGTCCGATTTCAATGAAATATGGTTTCCAAATAGGTATTGATATGGCAATTTCAAAACTGATGTTAAAAATTATTCGTTGACTGCCATTTTCAAAATGGCCACCAAAAAAGGCGGGAAAATGCAATTAACATTGTCTGATTTCAATGAAATTTGGTTTCCAAATAGATAATGATGTTAATTGCGACTTCAAAACCTGTGTTGAAAATTGTTCATTGACCACCATTTTCAAAATGGCCACCAAAAAAGGGGGGAAATTCAACATTGTGTGATTTCAATGAAATTTGGTTTCAAAATAGGTATTGATGTGGCAACTTCAAAACTGATGTTAAAAATTGTTCGCTGACAGCAATTTTCAAAATGGCCACCAACTAAGGTGGGAAAATTCAACATTGGCTGACTTTTATAAAATTTGGTTTCCAAATAGATATTGATGTTGCGACTTTATGGTGTTAAAAATTGTCGTTGACTGCCATTTACAAAATGATGTCTAGACTTCAAAACTGGTGTCAAAAGTGGTCATTAGCAAGAATGTTTTTCATCAAAAAAGCCCAACAAAGACATAAAGTAAAACATGATCAGACTTTAAATACATGTATACAGTTCAAGATATAAGTTGTGTTTGAGCTACCAAAGTTGGAGAGACTGAAGTTTAACTGTATAACTTACAATGTTAGCTTGATTGTTGCAAATGAAAACCAGGTGAGCGATACAGGCTCCTGGGAGCCTCTTGTTGATGTTCTGCATGGTGATGGTGGCCATGTTTTTTGAATACTAAAATGATTACAAAAGCTTTTCAAAATTTCACCTTGGTATTGTTTGAGGGTTAGAGAAGTTACACGTACCATGGTTTTAGTTGGTTTTGTCTAAGGGTTAGAAAATGACAATAACCAATCATTAACCTAACAGATCTTTCAAAACATATACATCACTGACCGTGTGACGGGTGCAGTGTGCAGAGCAGGACATGCTTACCCTTCCGGGGCACCTGATGTCACTCTTGTTTATTGAGAGTTCACACTGTTAGTGCTTTAGTTTTTTGTGTTGTATATGTAACGTTCGTGTGTTTTGTGGGCATGTGGTGTCTTTGGTCTTCCGTCTTTTGGTGTTCTTGCTTTTGCCTTGTCTCTGGACTTTGATTTGTGTAATCTTGTGCTTTGTTCCTTCGGTATTCTACTGCCGTTGTTTTGTCCAATTGAAATGAAATAAGCAATCATTGTAAGGACCTTCCGTACATCATTGCTGTAAAGTTTGGTTGAATTTGCTTCACTGGTTTCCAAGGAGTTGATGAAAATGATGTTTTTCCCATAGGGTCCAATGTTAAATATAAGTTCCGTGCTGGCTGCCATGTTTTTGTTCAGATCAGAACGAAATGAGCAATCATTTTAAAGAACCTTTCATACACCATTCCTGTAAGTTTAGTTGAATTTGCTTCAGTGGTTTAAGAGGAGAAGATGAAAATAATGGTTTTCCCATAGGGTCCAATGTTAAATATAAGTTCTGGGCTGGCGGCTATGTTTTTTGTCGGATTGGAATGAAATGAGCAATCTCTGTAAAGGACCGTCCATTCATGATTCCTGTAAAGCATGGTTGAATTTGCTTCAGTGGTTTCAGAAGAGTTGATGAAAATGATGTTTTTCCATTGTGTCCAATGTTAAATATAAGTTCTGCACTGGCCGCCATGTTTTTTGTTGGATCGGAAAGAAATGAGCAATCTTTGTAAAGGACCTTCCATATATCATTCCTGTAAAGTTTGGTTGAATTTGCTTCAGTGGTTTCAGAGGAGTTGATCAAAATGTCATTTTTCCCATAGGGTCCAATGTTTCCGTGCTGGCGGCCATGTTTTTTTGTCAGATCGGAACAAAATGAGCATTCTTTGGTAAGGACCTTCCATACATCATTCCTGTAAAGTTTGGTTGAATTTGCTTCAGTGGCTTCAGAGGAGTTGATGAAAATGATGTTTTCCCATAGGGTGCAGTGTTAAATATATGTTCTATGCTGGCTGCCATGTTTTTTTGCTGGATCAGAACAAAATGAGCAATCTTTGTTAAGGACCTTTAGTACATCATTCCTGTAAAGTTTGGTTGAATTTGCTTCAGTGGTTTAAGAGAAGAATGATGAAAATGTGATTTTTATGCCCCGCCCACGAATGTGGAAGGGGCATATAGTGTTACCCTTGTCCGTCCTTCTGTACGTCCGTATGACCGAAAGTCTGTACGTCCGGTTAAGTTTTGCGATTAAATCCATTTCTCAGAAACTGTAAGAGGTAGAACAATAATAATAGGTCAGTAGATAGATCTTTGATAGAACTGCATAGTTCACTAGGTAGTTTGACTCTTTGACCTATATTTCATGCTTGATTGACTCTGGTTCCATTTTATGTTTAAGTCTATTTCTCAACAACTACAAATTATAGGACAATGATGTTTCATCAAATTAATTGCCTTTATGGAGTGCTGCCCAAATCTGTGACAATTAGGTATCTTTGACCTACATTTTACGCTTCATTGGCTTTGGTTAAGTTTTGCGTTAAAGTCCATTTCTCAACAACTATACATAATAGGACAATGATATTTCATCAAATTAATTGCCTTGATGAGTACTATCCAAATCATTGACAATGAGGTAACTTTGACCTATATTTTAGGCTTCAGTGACTTTGGTTAAGTTTTGCGTTAAAGTCCATTTCTCAACAATTATACATTATAGGACAAAGATATGTCATCAAATTAATTGCCTCGATGAGCACTACCCAAATCATTGACAATCAGGTGCCTTTGACCTACATTTTACGCTTTAGTGACTTTGGTTAAGTTTTACGTTTAAGTCCATTTCTCAACAACTTCACATCATAGGACAATGATAGTTCATCAAAGTTATTGCTTTGACGAATACTACCCAAAGCATTGACAATAAGGTGGCTTTGACTTAAATTTTACACTTCAGTGACTTTGGTTAAGTTTTGCGTTAAAGTCCATTTCTCAACAACTACACATTATAGGACAATAATATGTCATCAAATTAATTGCCTTGATGAGCACTACCCAAATTAATGACTATTAAGTGGCTTTGACCTACATTTTTATATGAGGTTATCCTTTGCGATAAATCTTTTGGCGGGGCATCCGTGTCTTACAGACACATTTTCTAGTTCCCTTAGGGTCCAATTTTAAATATAAGTTCCTTGTGGCGGCCCTGTTTTTTGTCTGATCAAAGAGACATGAGCACCTTTTGTACATCATTCTTGTAAAGTTTGGTTGAATTTGCTTTAGTGGTTATCAGAGGAGAAGATGAAAATGTGATTTTCCCATAGGGTCCAATGTTAAACTATTTTTCGTACTGGCAGCCATGTTTTTGTTCGGATCCGAAGGAAATGAGCAATCCTTGTTACATACCTTTAGTACATCATTCCTGTAAAGTTTGGTTGAATTTGCTCCAGTGGTTTAATTGCAGAAGATGAAGATGTGAGTTTCCCATAGGGTCCAATGTTAAACTGTGTTCCGTGCTGGCTGCTATGTTTTTTTATCAGATCGGAACCAAATGAGCAATCTTTGTAACGGACCTTTAGTACATCATTCCTGTAAAGTTTGGTTGAATTTGCTCCGGTGGTTTCAGAGGAGAAGATTGAAATAATGGTTTTCCCATAGGGTCCAATGTTAAATATAAGTTCTGTGCTGGCGGCCATGTTTTTGGTCGGATTGGAATGAAATGAGCAATTTTTGTAAAGGACCGTCCATTCATGATTCCTGTAAAGCGTGGTTAAAGGAGTAGGGCCACAAATAGGGTAAATTGGCCCTGTTAAATACAAAATTTTAATCTTCATCGTAGCTTTGATGAATGTTCTCTAAAATTATTGCCATGCCTTGAAATATATCGCACAACAACTATGGTTGATTTCTATGACGTCATCAATGACGTATAACGCTCGAAAACATGACGGATTTAAAAAAAATGGCTCAAAATCAGTAGTTTTCAGTCCGTTTTTGCAAAAATCGAAGTTGGCCGCATACCTCAACCAAAATAAAATTATTAAAATTTAAATTCCTGATAAATTTTGACTCTTTTGCTGCAAATTTTATTTTGGTTGACGAATGCGGCCACTTCGAAAATTTAACATGTTTCTATCTGTATACCGTGTACATTCCGTTGGTTCGACGGTAATGGCGCCTTGTGATTCATATCAATTGTAGGGCAACTGAAAAAAATAACTGTAAATTTAATTGTGACTTTTACAATAAACAGAATTAATGGTTTTGATATAAAGTAGGTTGGATTTTATTATTTTTTCTGAATTTGAAGTTCGCGCATGATTGAAAACAATTGCCTATATGAGTGGAGAACTGTAGTATAGAGCCGGCCAAACGAAAATATTCGTCGATTCATAAAATAAGGATGGAGACCATTAAAATAAGTCTATTAAAACTTTTTTCTACTCATTTCTTGTCGAAGAGTTCCTCATCTTGCCACATACTTTATGTTCTTTGGATCCCGTATTCGTCAAAATAGAAATATATAGATGAGAAAAAGACGGGGAATAATTTAAAAAATCAAGAGAACTCCTATATAAAATATATTGCAAAACAGAAAGATATGTCTTTTGCAGAGTAAATGAATTTCATATTGTATTAATTTCTGCATTATGGTCATCTGTCCGACGTAGTGTAATAGCGTATACGACTGTTGATGTGTTACATAAGCAAATTCAAAGCATTTTTATTTTATTTTTTAATGTAAAAGTAGTACGGTCATAAAGTGGTTTATTATTAATACGAAAAAAAAGTAGTAATTGATTGTTTTATCTGTAGCCTGTTTGACATTCCGGTCCTTGTTGTCTGTGGTTGTGAATACGGAATCACTTTTCCATGTTTATTTTTTCATATGAAAATACCTAAAACTAGAATCTGTAGTTCATCTCACTAATCAGCATAAACTATTACACCCGGGCTACGGTGCTTCCTTGATTTTTACAACTTACATATTTAATAAATAAATTGTTTTCCCGTCTGAAGTGAAATATTTCTAAACATTTTTATGAAAAGGTTCCTTCGTTCTACGATTGCCGAGACAAATCTGTTTTAGAAATCTGGTCGTGTTTGTTGCCATTACTTTAACGTCCATGGCAAGTTTTATATTCTAAGATATTTTTCAGTGTTAACCAAGTTTCATCAATATGCGAGTATTTCATACCCTACATATGGCCCAACAAAGAATATTCGTAAAATTATATATCTTTTTGTCATCAATTATTTGGTGCAAACTACAAATAACGCATACATTATCCTGTCAAATTGGTTTGAATATGAAACAGCAACAATACCCCAAAAAAAGCGAAAAAAAGTAAACAGTGTTTTGATACGTACTTTTTTTTGTAAATTGATGTTACTGTATAGTAATATAGGCTGTAGCAAGATCTTTAAACAGGAACAATGTACACTTAGATTTATTTGTAGAAGAACATTATTTATTCCATTCCATTCCAATAAGTTAGATGAAGATATGAAAAGTTTGTATAGAAAAGCATTCTTGAAATATTTTAGGAATTATTGCTGTGAACACCGCAACGATATGAAGGATCTACCAGGTACAAATTAATAAAAAAAAATGTATGCGACTCTTGATGTCACTATTGCTGCAAAGACAGTATTGTCAAATTCATTAATCGGGATCTTTTGTATTGTTTCTACTGTGATAATAATCTCACTTTGCAGCTGTATGTTATAACACTTTTACCTTTGTAATTGACACAAAGAAAGAATATGTAAATCAATGTTATACTAAAGCATTTAAGATTACATTTTCAGTATAACATTGATTTACATTTTCTTTATGATGCATGTGTATCAATAGACCACTTTCATGTTTATTTCTTATCCCGACTTTGGCTCCGTTTTTATGACGTTTCCCACAAAGGGAAGTAACCTACTGACCCGACAGTCAGGTTTACGGTTCCATTGTAATAAGGGACAGCAGTAGATTTTGAATACATGGGTATCTATCACTGGACTAGGGGTAATATCTCGATTGTCTTTAAATAAATTATTTCAAGCTATTCGGGTACTTACCACAGTAAAAAATCGTAACCGTTGCCAGAGAAAATATTTACTGACCGTCCTTTCCCTAATGAGACCGAAAACCAGAATGACGGGTGTTAGCGAGTGACGTCCCTTTGAAAAACATGCTAAATTAGCAGTCATCCCGTAAATATGAAATTCGTCTATTAAATAAGACCCACTACAAGATCAGCCTACTCTTAAAATATTTTAAAAAAACAATATTCCATTATAAATTCAATAAACGGAGGTTAAATGTCACTGTCAATCTGCTTTCAGAGCGATTGAACAAAAATATGTTGCATCGAACTTTGAAAAAACGAGGAATTGCATTTTTTAATTTTTTTTTTAAATTTTTTTTGTGACCGGTTAAACACTGAATTCACAAAATAGCTTTCTTAGTTCAAATAAAACGTCTATATAATGAAAATAGAAACATGACGTCAATACACTAAATCAAAGTCCTTATATGCATATCCAAAAGTTTTATTTTATATTGTCGATTTTACAATATTAAGTTTTAAACAAGTACTGAGAATTATAAAAAAATAATAAGAAAAAGTGGGTTCAACAATCTAGTTAGAACGGAAATCGATGTCAAAGGTTGATCGGTTTTGCGGGTTTTTTTTGGGGTTTTTTTGTTTTTTTTTGTTTTTGTTTTTGTTTTTTTTGTTTTTTTGTTTTTTTTTTTTAGTTATGTTTTGTTTTCGTTTTTTTATTCGTTTGTTTTTTTTCATGACCTTTAAAAGTACGGAGAAAGTATTTTCAACGCAATTACTATTAAAGTAACAGAACTAAAGGGAAGATTATAAAGATTTACAGAAAAATTGCTTCAGCAAGAGAAATTGTGTCCTACTGTGTAAATCTCAGTGACTAAATAGCAACTATATTTCCGTTTCAATTGCTTAAAATATCTAATTTCAAATTCTTTTTTTCTCAATATTTTGGAGACTTTTCATATATTTGATCTCAAACTGGAAGTTAAAAGATAACGTTACTGCATCCTAGGCTCTAAAAGGAGTAAATTATACTGTCAAAAACGAAAAAACTAACGTTTGCGACATCAAAATCTTAGATTTTATTCATGTAGATCCTAAATCACAGTTTGGTTATCTCTATTCTAATGCATATACAAAAAGAACAAATTTGGTGTTATCCAATCAAAATAAGTGTTACAAACATAAGTGCATTAGAATTGCCAAAAAAAAAAAAAAAACGGGAGTTCCTTTGAGACATTACTTTTGTTAGCGTCATAATTCGGAAAATATTGAAATCGTTTGAGCTTGCTATATCTTCCCTGAAACTATTGGATATGACCTTAAGAAACAAGATGTCTGTATTTAATATCCATCAAACTATGTGATCAGAAAAAAATTGTAAATCCCATGTAATAACTCGCCCCCATTTTGAACACACTTGCCCGAATCTGGTAATCTCGTTCTATCAGTGTTTTCAGAAGTCCATACTTATGACAACATGTCCAAGAAATTGTGTGAAGGAATTTAAGTTCCATCATAAAAGGATAAAATATTACGGAACTTGCATTTTTGCCAGTATTTCTTCCTGACGGAACAAATATGATAATGTTCTAAAAGAAAGACATAATATACCAATTTTTATTATTTTTGTTCCAACTTTTGTTGGCGGGAGAAAATTTACGTTGAGTAGTGGATGTTAAAAGGCTAGTTGTCATATGTATTTTTGAAATTCAAGGCCAATATACAGCTATACTATATCTCAACTGAATGTTGGTGTTACCTTTCAGTTTGCACGATAAATCATAATCGCCAACTTCAAATTCTGCTGTGACAGGTCATGACCCAACATTCATGTATGTGGTGGCGGGTCATATCGCTTCAAGCTATCACACACCTTTTAAAGAATTTTTGGCACAAGTTCTGTACCTTTTATTACCGTATATGAGGAGGGAAAGGCCTTTTCTGTCAATGTTTTTGGCATTTTCCGTGGCGCTGTTTAATATTTTGGTAAAATAAATTAGTTAACTCTTTTTGGACCATCAAGGGTTTTCTGTTCAGATAAATGTTTACTTTGTCCTCACTGTTAATGGAAAATTAAAAGCGCTGTTTGCTGTTTATCTAAAACAATGTGTTGCTTGTGTTGTGTCAGGTCATTTGCTGGTGACGAAAAACAAGCATACATTAAAGCATATGTTATTGGACCATTTTATTAAACAATAAATTAAATGTCAAAACTTGAGGCCGGGTTAATCAGCTACATTTTTATAAACAAAATCATCTTGATGAGTGGCCGATGATTGTTTATATGTTGTATCGTCTTCCTTTATCGGGTATCTGATGACAGTGTTTGTAAGAGTTTTTGCTCTGACATTTTTACATTTGTTGAAGAACCCGTATCCATCACCAAAACTATACATTGATGTAGCGTTGTTTGACATCTAGCAAGTGAATTTCACTGGGTCGGTGTTATGTTTGAAATTGAATTTGAATTATTGTGCAAATTTCTGACACTGTATATCTTACTTGATATTTTTGCACATGGTTATGGAGATGCTGTTAGAATATATTGACGAGTTCAATACATCGTGGTTTTTGGCTCGTTTTATTTATTATTTTTTCTTTTGGAATTCAATTGACTGGCAGAAAGTATTGACACTTTTTTTATTCCCTTTTGGTTATTCAAAATGCTGGATTTCAGAGCTACATTTGTTACTAAGTAGCACTATATGAATTTCTTAGGCTAGAGATTGTCCGTTGCTATGGCAACATTACTACATTTTCCGAGATATTTGCCTCTGAACTGGATATTAATTTTACCACTGGCAAACATTTGCCTTTTTTAAAGCACATCAGCATGTATTTTTGGGAAATAATACTTACGAAATATCATCAACATTAAGCATTTCTATACCGTTTGTATAATAAAACAGCAGTTACTATGGCAACGAGAGAACCAATGACATAAATATTTGTCATTTATGTTGCAAGTAGTTGTAATACATTATATATGACAATATACTGTACCTCTGTAATGCTCTGGAATGGTAAAATATGAAAGAAAGAATGGAATTCAAGCTGAAGTTGAAAATAATGAAATAGCCGTTTGCCATGGCAACAGCACGTGTTCTAGTGGTGAATTAAAGTTATTTTTATGCTAAGTACAGTGTCTTCTATAGACGCTTTCAGAAATTGGTGATTACACAGTTATCGAACTTGACCACCAGGTGCCGCATGGTCGTCCGCCATTAAGAGGGTGTAGCTAGACGGTATTTACTGTGGCAAATTAAAACCCTCCTATGGTCATTTGTCGTGATTAAATTAATAAAAAAAAATAGAATTTTAACATTTTTATTTTAAACAGGTATCCGCTCTGAAAGAATATACCTGTTAAAATTAAATTTTTATAAACAAATAAATTATGAAATGCAGTTAATATGAAAATTAAGGTAAAATTTTTTACCAAAAATGTTTTGCGTATTGTAGAATATTACATAATTCAGCAATTCATGCTTCAATCCAGGTGATAATAAACAGTTTTGTCCAGGTAGATTATTACACCTAGAGGCATGACACGTGTCCTTAATATACAGATAAATGTAATTGTTTAAACCGGTTTAATTAATTTTATGACCCTTTGATTGTTTTCACAAAGAGATGAAAGTGATGGATTTTGAAATTAAATTTTTATTTACCACGTGTTTTGAAATGAAATTTCACAAAAAAAATTATTTCTTTTGTACACATATTTTTTTCTCAGAAATAGAACAAAGCTTTATCTCGGCATAAAACCACTTTCCAGTTGGACTGCTCCTTTCTAGCACAAAAATTATGGCTATCTCTTCTTGGTGGGAGGAAGGTAACTCAGGCCAATATCAAAATTTGGTAAATACTCAGTATTTTCATTGCATAAACCAATTTATCCCTAAAATATAGTTTGAACCCCATCTCAAAAGATATTAAAGAAACACGAGTTATAAAATAAAGGAATAAATAGTTGCGATATACTACAAATATATTTGATTTATATGAATTTCGACAAGTTGAACGCTATCCGTGAGCTCAGATCTCAAATTTTGCATTGCAATCTTTATTTTTTTTTTTCATCAATTTGCGTGTTATTAGGTGTGAAATTATTTTGTTTCAACTAACTATTTTTTAGTATTAATCTTGCAGAATGACATCACCGTGCATTATTTAAATAAAAAAATTGCAGTTCAATTTTATATTTGATGTCATTGTTTTGCCGATTTGCCGTTTTTTTTTGGGGGGGGGGTTGTTCCTACTAAAAATAATATTACCAGAGACTTTTTGAATTAAGTACTTTTTTGTTATTTTTTTTAAACTTTATAAACTTGAACAAAATGTTTCAGAAAGCAGATATTTTAAAAACGTTCAACATAAATTTATTATCATTAAATTTTTAAGAGCTTTTATATGCACATTAGTATCCTTTATAAAAACATTAATATCCAAGTTATTTTTCCAAACTTTCGAAAAATCTATCAAGAATACTTCAAATATTTTTTTTTCGTAAAATATAAATGATTAATTTATTAATCTAAATTACTTGTGAATTTGATTTCTTTTCCTTCAAAACAAAGTTCAGTTTTCTTGATCAACTTATAAAATATCGAACTTCTCTGCTTAATTAACAGTCATTTGTAATATATATCAATATATACATGTATTAGGCGATTCTTTGATGTCATAATAACTGTTTTATCACTTAGATAGGTTTTGATGACTTTCTCAACAGGTGTTCTTGGAATAATTAACTGTTAAATTATGACACCTGTATCATTAAACCTTATACCGATCGATCGGCAAACGCTGAGGTGTTATGAATGTTACACCCTTCCGGTAACAAGTTCATTCGGAAGTCGGCAATGGCGACACCCACGAATTTGTGAATAAAAAGGTCTATAAAGAGCACAAATATTATCCAGTTTTGAAATTGGGCCGATTTTGGCCCTTCGTGGCTCTACTCCTTTGCGTCAGTGGTTACAGAAGAGTTGATGAAAATGATGTTTTTCCATTGGGTCCAATGTTAAATATAAGTTCTGCGCTGGCCGCCATGTTTTTTGTCAGATCGGAAAGAAATGAGCAATCTTTGTAAAGGGTCTTCCATATATCATTCCTGTAAAGTTTGGTTGAATTTGCTTCAGTGGTTTCAAAGGAGAAGATGAAATGTGATTTTTCCCATAGGGTCCAATGTTAAACCTAAGTTCCGCGCTGGCCGCCATGTTTTTTGTCGAATCGGAACGAAATGAGCAATCTTTGTAAAGGACTTTTAGTACATCATTCCTGTAAAGTTTGGTTGAATTTGCTCCGGTGGTTTCAGAGGAGAAGATCAAAATGTGAAAAGTTAACGGACCATGGACGGATGACGGATGCCAAGTGATGGCATTAGCTAACACTGACCCTTCGGGTCAGATGAGCTAAAAAGAGCAAATACTCTTCAATGGTAACAGCAAAATTGTTTAAAATATTTAGGGAGAATGCAAAGTTAGTAGTCTGTGCAATGCATAGTTTTTTGTTTTTATTGCATTCTTCCTACAAATTTGTTTTTTTGGATACAAAAAGTAGATTTTTTGTGTATTTTATTGATAACTCCGGTTGTAACTTGATTTTCCATCTGCAGCTGCCCAGTGGTCCAAAAAAGCATTTATCACCCATTTCTATTTTTAGCTCACCTCACAAAGTGAGGGGGGCTTATGTGATTTCCCCTAGCGTCCGCGTCGTTGTCTGCGTCCGGTTAGGAAGAATTGTTAAGGTCCATTCCTGCTTACTGCTATGCCCCACATCAACCATATTGGTATGCCTGATGCATTTTGAGATGACGACTGGAATGCATGCTTCGGATGCTGTCTCTGACCTAAATTTATCGCATGAGCGACTTGGTTAGGTAGAATGGTTAAAGTCCATTCCCGCTTACTAACATGGCCCACATCAACCATATTGGTATGTATGATGCATTTTGGGATGACAACAACAATGCATGCTTCGGATGCTGTCTCTGACCTACATTTTACGCATGAGCGACTTGGTAAGGTAGAATGGTTAAAGTCCATTCCCGCTTACTGACATGGCCCACTTCAACCATATTGGTATGTATAAGGCATTTTGGGATGACAACAACAATGCATGCTTTGGATGCTGTCTCTGACCTACATTTTAAGCATGAGCGACTTGGTTAGGTAGAATGGTTAAAGTCCATTCCCCCTTACTGATATGGCCCACTTCAACCATATTGGTATGTATGATGCATTTAGGGATGACAACAACAATGCATGCTTCGGATGCTGTCTTTAACCTACATTTTACGCATGAGTGCCTTGGTTAGGTAGAATGGTTAAAGTTCATTCCCACTTACTGACATGTCCCTTAGCAACCATATTGGTATGTATGATGCAATTTTTAATCACAACAACAATGAATGCTTCGGATGCAGTCTGTAAACTACAATTTATGCATGACTGAATCTGTTAAAAAAGAATGATTATAGTCCATTCCTGTTTACTGACATGTGCAACATATGACAATGCTGCACAATAAGGTGAGCTTAGCAGGCTGTGGCTGTTTTCTATGTCTTGTAGAGGTAAATGAAATTCTGATTCATTAAAACTATTTATATTTTCAGGTGAATGAAAAATATTTTTCTGAAGATAAGCACAGATTTGGTCGTATTTTATTATTCTGTGGATATTTCGAACGAGGGACTGGTTCCCTCGATAGAGCTTTGAAGATGTTTGAAACTATCAATGACCAACAAGGCTTAGCAATAGCTCTGTACATGTTGGGAGAGAAAAATCAATACCATGAAGATCTAGGTATGTGAAAACATTTATACATTTATATGACCATGGTTAAAGTTAATTAGTAAATTAATTTACAATTGGAATCTTTGAAAATATTTATAGACTGCAATGCTTCAATATTGGTCACTAGTGAATTTAACTTCTATGGATGCTTATTTTTTTATGTCATATGTCTTGTAAAGGCTCTTGAGATCCTAGAGAAAATTTTTGATCTTGGCAAACCATAAAGCTATGGCTATACTGCATTCAAAAACTTGTGACCTCTCTGACTACAAATGTGTTGCATGTACTTGGAGTTTTTGACAACCAGTCTCCCAATTTGTGTACCAAAATTTCTTTTTCTCAAACAAGCAAGCTACTTCAGTATTGATTTTTATCCTTCAGTTAAAAAAGGTTTTCATGACAGGCATCCTGCCTACTACTGGAAATTATTTTGAAAAAAAAAGGAATTTCATAGTCAAATGACATACATAAATCAGATACTGGTAAAGACATGTTTTAATTTCACATTTTCAACTCACTTGTACTCCACTTAGTTGCCACAATGTAAATGCTCAGATATTGTTTAAAGTAGATATATAAAGTAAAATTTCATGCATACTTTCAAAAAACATTTGAAAAATTTTTATAACAAAATCACATCACCCGTGTATAATACATCATATGGCCACTTTATTTTCATGGATTCAAAATGGCCCAAAGTAGGCGGTATTATGTTTCTTATTTTGTTTCTAATTCTAATATGGGAACAATGGAAACCATGACCATTAGCCATATGAAAATCTCTAATAACATAATGAGTAACTTCACAAGAGTCTTAACGCTGAAACTGATGACTTCACAATATGTTTCGTGCACAAAAACGTCAGTAAATCTGAAGTAATGGCTGTCATTACCGTGTAAACTATAGGTCAGCTCAGAGCATGAAATGTCATATTAGAATTGAAATAATTCATGCTCGCCAGTGGTTTGTAGTCGATTTACATATGGGTGTCCATTATTTTCGTTTATTTTACCCCTCGCTCCACTATGCTATGCTCTGGGTAAAATGTTAACGAAAATAATGGTCACCCATATGTAAATCCCCAACAAACCACCGGCGCCCATGAATTATTTCTCTAGTTTTGGACCAGTAAAATTTTGTTAGATTGGCCATTTTATTTGGTCTGCACTGACGAGAAATAAGTTGTCCAAATAGCCACTTTCAGAAAATAAATTTACAGTTACTTTGGTTTTATGTCAAATTAAACAGGATATTGGAATACGAAGATTCAATAGACTCTTTTCTTCTTTTGGACAAAAGCGATAAGTCAGATTTGACAGGGTGGCAAAAAAAAAATCAGGTTTCCCTATTATAAACAGTTTCAATGCATTTTTTTAGGATAAAGCTTAACATGAGGAAGTTATTCCTAATATATATATTGCCATATAGAAAAATGTATATCAACCCAAAACATACAGAAAACAGTCAGAATTGTTTTATATGAATATTTGTAATCGGTATTATAATTTGTATAAATTTTATATTTTTAGCTGTTCCTATTGGAATGTTTACAAGGTCAATGGCTCTCTGTCTTTCTATGTTTGGTAAATTCCATCTGAACACAGCCAGATGTGCACAGTTACATGGACAGATGTTCTGGAACAACTGGGTATGTACATTGTATATTTTTACGTTTATTATAGGAATTGTAATAATTTTTTAAGGTTGTAAAATGGTACAAAAATGTATTTTAGGCATCTTTATCTGTAGACACTTCATATCCATGTGATGACATAAATTCCAGCTGATCAGTAATTATACCCCAACTTTAGCTGGCAGTATACAGTGATCATGGTGTCCTTCTGTCGGTCCGTTCATCAGTCTGGTTGTGCGTCCGTCCATCCATTTGTTCATCCATCTGTTTGTTCATTTGTCTGTCCCCCTAGTGGTACACACTATGTGGCCACAACTCCTCCTAGACCACTCAGTGGAATTCAATTAAACTTTCACTGAATATTTAGTACATATTGCCATTGTGCACATGGAATATTCAGTACATATTGCCATTGTGCACTATCTATTTAAAAAATTTGATATTGGATTTTTTTTCTTTTTCTGAATTTTTTATTTTTGGAATCAACTGGGGGAGCTTAGGGTATGTATTTTAGTGAGCTTTGCTCACATTTTTCAAGTTTTAAAATTGTAACTATATTCCTAGGACCAATAAATTTTGGCCTGCTATGTTTAAAAATGTGGCCACAGTTGCTAAATTGTTTTATGTATTAATTTATTTTTTTTTCTCTAATTTGTTAATTTTGAATTGCAGTATTTTAAAATTACCAATAAAAGGGACGCAAGACATGTCAGTGACAAAAATAAAATGTCAAATATTCTATATCCACACCTGACACTACAAAAAAAAGAATTGTATGTAAAATTTTATAAAGATATTGTGCTTTGATGAAGGTGTTGGGGTAGATTATTAACACACAAGGAAAGGGTTGCACAAATATCAATTAAAGTTAATTGACATTTGGATTTTAAGTGTAAATTAAATCCTAAACAAACTCAACCAAATTAATTTACAATCAAAATTTAAACATCAGTTACCATTAATTGATGTTTGTGCAACCCAGTCAAGGTGAAAATTATCACCCAACATGAAGTGGACTGTGATAATTTGTGTCCATGAGTTTGTTAATCATCCCAACACCTTCATCCAACGGCAATATGTTTTCTATAATACTAAATGCTGGGTGACCCAAATTTTTAAAACAGCATTCTGTGTCAAGAGGAATAATAACTGGTAAACACCTGCTTGAGCAGGTGTTGATGTTAAAAAAGATCGGCAAACATCGGCCTTAGCCGTGGTTAATTTTTTAAGATCATTTTCAAGCACATTAACATCCAATTCTTATATTATTTCATGTTGCTAGGGATGGACAGGGTTAACATAAGATAAGTAAAAGTTAACAAATGCTTCTTGAAATTAATGCTATGCTATTTTATGTTACTGTTTTATTTCCCAGTTAAAGTTCTTGCCACCATATAGCTGAATGTAACTGAAGTTGGTGTTCAACATCAATTAATCAATCCATTAATCAGTCAGTAAAACAAAGTAATTATTTTTAATACTCTGATTGTTTACAAACTGTTTACAAATTAGGTTATTTTTGGCTTTTACAGACACACAACCACAGAGAAGACTATTTGTTGTCATGTCTTGACATGTATGTACTAGAGTTGGAGATTTTATGTGAAGTTCAAGGTGACCTTCATCCAAATACAGTTCGCTCAAGGGAAGATGTAATCATTATTCTTCAGAGCTTAAATCGGGATGATGAGGCTGCCAAATATCAAATTCAACAACCAAAAGAGCATGCTGCTCTGTAAAGAGTGAACATTAGTTTCCTAAACCTTTTTAATTGTTTATCAGGGACATGATGCACTCGGTTGTATTAACAAGTACATAGGTCTGAGTTTCATTTAATGGTATGTAAATGTAGCTCTTATTGTGTTGACTGTGATACTTTAACTGTATTTTATCAAATGAAACCTAGTAGGTAAACAGTTTACTTCTATTATATACATGATTAGAAATGATAAAACCCATCAGAAAGACTGGTGAAATCTTAAGCGATACAAAGGATTTAATAGGTCATTTTTTCAACTATTTCGTGAAATAACCTATCCAATGATTCAGAGCCTTAGTGAATTTATTTATATTCTGCTTGCATTCACAAGGGACACTGAATTAAATAATGTTTATTTCATGAAAACTTTTTGAATGAATGAATGAAAACATGTATGTGCAATAATGTGATTTGCTTTACTTGAACATTATAATCATCAAGAAAATATGCATTTTAAATCATGATATATTTTACCGACTTTGAATTCAAAAGTTGTTGTGTTTATTTAGCATTGTTGTCCCTTTAAGAGATATTAATATTAAAGGAGTACGTACGATAAGAGGCATATTTGGCCCCAGATCTAGCTGTATTTTCAAATGGAACTTTCCTTTAAACTTTACTTGGTATATCACAGTTGATATATTGCTTAAATCAAAACTCAAGTAAATTGGTGTAGTAACGTCATCAAATCATGATTGTGACATCACAAATGTCGTGCTTCTTCCATATTTACCGAAAATCGACAAATTTTCGTCAAGTTTTGGTCATGTTTTAACACAGACAGCACAGAGCGCATGCTTGTGCCAATGAGATTTTTTAATATGTTGAAAGTATATAAAATTGCCACCTTTTCATACAGAAATCTCATTGGCACATGCATGCGCTCTATGTTTCCTGTACTGAAATATGTAAGGATTTTGGTCATTTTAGTCATTTTTTTTTAAAATGCTTATATTTGTCGAACTTTGGAGTTCATTTTTATCTACAAACGAAATAGACTTGGACAATACCTGTGTAAGTTTATTATATACTGATATTGAATTATATTTTGAGACATGATTTTATGAAATATAAGGGCCTTTATTTTGGGGGCCAAATATACCCCTTACCGTACATACTCCTTTAAAGTTTTGTTGCAAATGAAATGTCAGGAACTTCATAAAATACTTGTAATTCAAATTAGGCTGAGTAAGGATACATTTGTTTCTGTCACTTGACCATATTCTTTTATGTCAACCCAAATATTTATTTATAGATTATAAGAAAAATATGTTTTCATTCAAGCCATCCAAATTCAAGTGTATGTTGTTTTTAGTCTCCTTCTGTTTTTTTTTTGCCTTCATACTTCGACAGGTATCTCTACTATGAATTTGGTGGTCTTTTGTAAAGTTTCTACTGTTCCATACTGCTTTTCCAGGTGGGGTGTTGGCATCAACATTGATTTTGCTGAGAAAATTCATGTTTCCATAATGCTCCATCAAAGAATGACAGCTTTAAATTGATTATAAAAGGATCTTTTATCTATTATAAGACTGAACTGACAGTAAATGTATTAATATTCCTGGTTGCAAATTTTCGAGATTTCTTGGAATGAGACATTTTTGCAGGTAT
>MJUU01056543.1:0-91030 GCA_002080025.1 Modiolus philippinarum
TATACATTAATGTTGTTAAGTTGTCATGTTCTGTTGTGTTTGTGTTCATTTTCATGTTGTATCACTTCATATTTATCCTTATGTTTGTATTCGTAATTCATGTTGTTTCAATATCTATTTGTGTTCATAGTTAATGTCAGTTGATAGTCATAGCTGACGTTATGTTTATATTTTTTGGTTCACATCAGTGTTAATGTTCATATGTTTTATATCACTTTATAGTCATACTTAACGTTAGGTGTATGTTTTGGTGTTCACATCAGTGTGTGAACATATCTTGCGTCAGATTATGTTGATGTTTCAATGTTTCTCTTCGTATTTGGTGTTCGCATTCATATGTTGTATCATTTAATGTTGATCTTTTAACATCGATGCTTGTATTTGTTGTTCATATTGTTTCAATATCAATTTGTGTTCATAGTTTGTATTACTTTATGTTGATATATAAACGTTTCTGTTTATATTTATTGTTCATATTAGTGTGTTGTGTCATTTCATGTTGATCTTTTATCATTGATACTTTTATATTTAGTTCATTTTGTCTCCAGTGCCAATTTGTTTTCATATGTTGTGTCACTTCATGTTGATGTGCAGTCTTTTTTATTTGTATTTGTTGTTCATATCATTGTATTTTACTATTTTAAGTTCATAGTTATGGATAACATTATGTTCATATCAATGTCATTGATGTTTTGTGTCAGTTCATAGTCATAGACGTTTCATTATGTGTTTTCAATGAAGTATCCATCAGTATAGTTAGGGTAACAGATCTGATAAAGGTAAGGGTTACACATAAGGGCTAGGTTACTGTTATATACATAAGGGTTACTGTTATATACCAAAGGGTTAGGGTTATATACATTAGGGTAGGGTTATATACATAAGGGTTACTGTTATATATATAAGGGTTAGAGTTATGTACATATGGGTTAGAGTTACTGTCATATACATAAGAATTAGGGATACTGTTATATACATAAGTGTTAGGGTTACTGTTATATACATAAGTGTAACTGTTGTATACATAAGGGTTAGGGTTACTGTAATATACACTAGGGTTAGGGTTATCATTAAGGAATTGAAATCAGGGTTAAGGTTACTGTTATATACATTAGTATTATTGTAATTGCTATATACATAAGGGTAAGGGTTGTATACCTAAGGGTTACTGTTATATACATAAGGGTTAGGGTTATTTACATAAGGGTTTACTGTTATATACATAAGGGTTAGAATTATACATAAGGGTTAGGGTTATATACATAAAGATTACTATTATATAGATTAGGGTTACTGTTATTACATAAGGGTTAGTGTTTTATAGATAAGGGTTAGGGTTATACATAAGGGTTAGGGTTATAGACATTAGGGTTAGGGTTATTACCAAAGGGTTACTGTTATATACCAAAGGGTAATGGTTATATACATAAGGGTTGGGGTTATAAGGTTAAGGGTTACTGCTATCTACATTAGGGTATGGTTTACTGTAATATAAAGGTTACGGTTACTGTTATATGCATTAAGGTTAGGAATACAGCTACATACATAAGGGTAACAAATAGTAACATAAGAATGAGGGTTACAGTTAGTATCATTAGGATGAGGGTTTCAGTTATATACATAAGGGTTACTGGTTAGGGTTACTATTGTTATGTTAAAACTATTTGGGATGATACCATTATTAACGTTAGTGTTTGTTTAGTGTTGCTTTAGGTTAGGTTATCATTAATTAATAAATAAAATGATTTTCAAGTGTAAGATCAGTATTATTTCAATCTTTTGGGTTAAGATTACATATATATTAATGATTAGTGATAAGTTATGGTTCAGGTTAGGGTTAAATTTAATGAAAGTTAGGGTAAAGTAGTTCAGGTTGAGAAAAATAAATCATAAAGTTGTTGGGATATCTAAATATTAGCCAAAATAGAAATAAAATTAAAATAAAGAAATAAATAATAAAATAAAATAGAAATGCAATAAATTAATGAATATAATAATAAAAGTAATAAGAAATAGAATAAATAAATAAATAAATATTAGTAAGAATAATAAATAAAATAATAATAAAAGAAAAAAAATATAAAAAATAAATATAATAATGAAAAATAATAAAGAAATACTGTAAATATTGTTAATGATAATAATAATAATAATAATGATAGTAAATAAATAAATAAAACGTAATAAAAATTAAATAAATTTTAAAAAACAAATAAAATAAAATGAAAATAAATAATAATAATATAATAATTTAATAAAAGAATAATAATTAAAACAATAAACTAACATAATAGATAAATTAAAAATAAATTATAGATAAAATAAATATAATAAATAAAGTAAAGAAATGAATTAAAGATAAAATAAATATAATAAATAAATAATAATAATAATTAATTAAAAATATAAATATATTAAATAATATAAAATAATAAATAAGTAAATAAAATGAATTAATAACAATATTGTAATAAATAATATGATAAATAGAAAAATAGTAAAAAGTAAGTAAATAAAATAAAATAATCAATAGATTAAATAATAAATGAATTAAATAATCAAATAAATAATAATAATAGTAAATAAATAATTAAACGTAATAAAAATTAAATAACTTTTAAAAAATAAATAAAATAAAATGAAAAATAAATAATTAATGATATAATAAAATAATATAAAAGAATAATAAGAATAAAAAATAATAATAAATTAAAACTGAAATAAAAAAATAAAAGTAGAAATAAACATAATTAATAAAGAAATATTTGAAAAAAAAAATATAAATAAAATAAATAAAAATGATACATATAGGTTATGATAATAAATAAATATATAATAAAAATAATTATAAAGTTAATTTAAAAACGAATGAAATCAATTTAAAATGATAAATATTAAATAAATAAAATAATAATAAATAAAATAAATAATTAATAATATAAATAAAATAAATAATTAATAATATAAATGAATTAAATAAAGAAAATTAAACCAATAATTGAATAGAAAATAATAAAAGAAATAAAATGATATTATAAATAAATATAATGATAATGAAAAATAATAAAAAATACAAATGTATAATGAAAAAGAATAAACTATAAAATATAAATAAAAGATAAATAAACAAAAATAAAGGTTGTCATAGCAACTTAGGGAGATAACACGAGAATATTAAAATAATTTTCGAAAATAAAATAATGAATATAGAGTTGTCATAGCAACTTAGGTTAGACATAAAAAAGAGAAAACTCAAACAAGTTTGAAAATGGAAAGTAACTATGGAGGTATAGAAGAAAATTGGTTAGGGTTAGTCATGAATAAAAACATTACTGATCTAACAACAGAAAAGTTAGGGTTACTACCAGGATAAGTGTAAGGTTGGGGTTAGTACAAGGATAAGTGCAAGGTTAGGGTTAGAATAAAGACGAGACCAGTAGACATGGACAGAAGTAGGGCGAGACCAAAGTAGAAGGTAAAGTAGAAGGCGAGACCTAGGAAAGTACCTTGAATAGAGGTTTATTAGGGTTAGGGTAAATAAATTATGGATTGGCTTAGGATTAGGGTTTAAGGTATAGGGTAAAAATTAGGGTTAAGGGTAATACCAGAATGAACTACTAGGCATTACTAGTAGTACCTCATTTGCATACTTAAGTAAGGGCAAGAAACACGTGTAAACCAAATAAAGTGTTAGTATAATAGCATCTCGACAAATACGAAGCCATAGAATATACTACTAGAACTATGGCACCTCGTCCCATACGAACCTATAATATATAGTGGTAGTACAATAGTACCCGTCCAAAACGAAATCATGTTGTATAGTACTGATACAGTAGCACCTCGACAAATTCGAACCCAATAAAATGATTTGTTAGTTTATCAGTATTTCCACAAATACGAACCCCTGATATATAATATGATTCAAAAGCACCTCGACATATACAAACCCATGTGATATACTATTAGAACAATAGCACCTCGACAAATTCGAATCCTTAGAATATACTATTAGAACAATATCATTTCCACAAATATAAACCCAATCAAATATTTTGAACATTAGGACTTGGATAGGCGAGACTAAGGCTAAAGGCGAGACACACGTGTCGAGACAAAAAGGTCAACACTAAAAGTACATCAACACCTCGAATGCAATTCGACAGCACCTCGACGAAAACGAACCCATGATATATAGTATTAATTCAAAAGCACCTCGACAAATCCGAATCCGTAGAAGATACAATTAAAACAATAGCACCTCGACAAATCCGAAGCCATAGAATATAATGTACATTAGGACTTGAATAGGCGAGACCAAAGCTAAAGGCGAGACACACGTTACGAGGCCAAAAGTCAAACACTAACAATATATCAGCACCTCGACTGCACCTCGACAGCACCTCGACAAATACAAAGGCATTAATATAGTATTACTACAGTAGCACCTCAACAGCACCTCGACGGGCACCTCGACAAATCCGAACTGAACGGTACATATATACTACTGAGTTTGCATATTGACCTTTTGACCTTGACCTTATCTTGGTTTTTACATGCCTACCCTAAATGATAAAATTAATCTCTTGTTTTAAACATGCCATATTATGACTCAAAGTCATTTTTATGGTGATATTGTTTTATTTTCAATTTATGTAATGTAAAACCATGCAACAAATGCAGTACAGAAGGTCTCAGTGATTAACTTGCTTCTATTTCAGACTAAACCTAATTTTTAAATGGATTTATCTCATTTATGACCAATGACCAGTCTATCTTTAAAAGCATGCCTTAACTTTGACCAGAAGTTCAGATTTGTATTCTTGATCATTTAAATGGTGTATTTGATTGCTCATTTGCCCTCAATTCTAATTTCAAATCACACAATTATCCACATGGTATAGTTTTATTTGATTAGCCGAGAACAAATAAGCCATACATTGCTTTGTGCACACCCCTTTTGGTTGAATTCATTCTGCATAGTCTTAAGATTATGATTTAAGTATATTTTCCTTAGATATTGGTTCAGTTAAGTATAAACTAATCTAAAATGGCACATTATATATATAAGACTCAATTTTACATGAAATGGTTAAGTACAGGCCCATTATAAACTCACATTATTCTTAACTTATGGTGAAATTCACCCATTTTGAGCCTCTAATTGGAAAATAATGAATTGAATTGTCAAGTTGCATCCAATTTGTACAATAAAACCAGTAGGAGACATTGTATTTAACATTTTATATCAAAATATATCAAAGTATGACAAAAGGAAGGGAAGATTTTATCAAAAATTAAATAATGATTATTTGCCCCAAAATTTGGACAAATTTTCCCTTTTTCAATTTGTCGCGAATCAAATCTCAGTCCATATAGATGGCCAAATCACTGCGAAAAGTTCATTTGAGCACACAAGAACATGTTGGTACCAATAAAATATCTTTTACAATATTTCAGTATATCTGGCATTGGACACTAAATGGTATTTCCAAAAATATCTTTAAAAAAATCAAATCTGCTGACTCAGCAATATATTTGCATACTGGTTTGCTAGATTTTACTTTCTATCTTATAGTATTCCAGATATCAATACTGAATATCATATCAGTCATTAAAATAAGCAATATTCATCTAAAACCAAAAGTATGGGAAAACAATATTTTAGCTATAGGGAACAAGGAAGGAATTCATTTCCCATTGCCCACAATGCTAATATATTTCATATTTACAGTACTTTCTAACAATGATCAGATCAAAAACTATTCTTGTTGTTCAGGAACTTTTATTGGCACTTCTAAAAATAAAAAGTTTATATATGCATGACCGCCATCCTTTTGAGCTATTTATAGAAGAGTGGGGATATCCCTTTAAAGTTCACAATGTCTGCATAGAATGGGAGAAAATCCATCTTTTTAAAAAAATCGCAAAAATTACTGTGAACTGCTAAACATTTCTAATTATTTCTTGAAAGACTACAAAGTACATGCATTAACGTGATGAGGCAAACACAAAATTGAAGAAAGATGTAATTTTGTGGCTTTAAAGGTTTGCTTTGATTTCAACCTGCATTTGAGTGGTCGAATTTTTGTTTTCTGTATACTTCATTAGTCAAGATAGATCGTTCTTCTCCTTATTTGGATTTTAGCAATATTTTCAGTCATAACCTTTGACCTTGAATAACTTAAAATGTAACCACCATTGACCTTTACGACATCTATATCATGATGGGATATTTCTCGCTCTTTCCAGTGATATATAATTCATCCGTATGTTATTCCGTCATGTTAAATTTAAAAAATTCAGTTGTCGTCTACTGCACTAATTACGAATGTCCTTTTGTGAAAGATATACGCATGTGCTAAAAAATATTGTTGGAATTAGAACATAGCTTTGTTTCTAAAGCCAAAGAAAAGAGGCATATTAGAATAAACAAATAAATGGTTATTGAGTAAATGTACATGGTACAAAATCCCTATAAATATATTAAATACATTCAAGATATAATAAGAAAGCTAAACAACAATGTTTACCTCTTAGTGACTTCAAGATGAAGAACAACAATAAAAACGTTGTTCCTTTGCTTGTTTTTATCGTATATATTGTAGAGACTTTGTCTCATGAGCATTTACTCCATATCCTTTCACTGTTTATTTATGGTAAGATTAAACAAATGGAACAACGCCTTCATTGGTGTTCTTCATCTCGAAGTTATCTTAATATTGCAATGAACTATTTTCATTGTTTGCATTGTATTATTACTTTTATTGAGGTCTGTTACTTTGGTGTTGTTTTCCTTTTTGCCGGAGAGCACGCAGAGAGGTTACCCTAGAGATTTTTTGTTATTTTTTTTATCAAAATAATATGCAAATTATGTTTAATTTTTTAGCATTCAAAATAATTACACACGTACTTAAGATTCTCTGAAGCTATTATCGCCCGGCTTCTAAACCTGATAAAAATAAAGTTTGTACCTGAAGACACTTAATGTACATTGTTTAATTCTACCCTAACTTTACATTGTTGTTATTATATATCACATTGGTATTTTAAGAAGATTGAGCGTACCAGATAAAATGGTTGACCTTCCCATGACATTCATTAAGAAGAAATCAAGGACAGTCCTTGTTCATCGTGAACAGATAAGAGCTACAATCAGAACTTCTTAAACTTGTAATTCTCAAAAGCTTCGGCTTTTTTGTGAGTATCACGTCTTTTATCGAATGGTTTTTGAACCTAAAATGAAGGTTAAAAAACCATTCGATAAACAACCTTACAGTATATGAGTTGGTATTTTTGTTCGTAATGAATTTCACATACACATTTTTTTTATCATTTATAATACACTTTTTTGAACATGATGAACTTAGAAAGGCAGTTATTCAGTTAAATTGTATACGTTTCAGTGTTACCTTCGAGATCAATAAATAGGGCTGACCTTAGGTTGACTCTGCTAGATCCTACCGGTACAAAATTCAAATTTTGAGTAGACTTGATCTTGATGTTTTCAGCACTTGTTTTTAATTTATTTTTGGTTTCAATTATTGATTTTGGTGAGCAGTGGGTTACCACAAACAATGAAAAACCGCATTTCCTTTTATTGACGGCTGTTTTACTAACTTTATTTTGTGGCTTTGTATGAACTGGAATCAGTACAGTCTACCTTTTAAATATTATTCAGGATTGACGTAAAAGTATTTCTTCGAAATGTGTTTTTGTTGCCTTTGATTAATTGCAAAAGAAGCGAAACTTAGGTGCTCGCTGAATATATTTTTATTTGGGATCCTTTCGTAAAATATTATTGATTTCCATTTAAATATTTTATTTATGTATTAACTTATAATTATTTCACCCCGCTTTAGCGGATCGTTACATGGTGAACATGGTATCCGATCGTCCGTCCGTCCGCCATGGGGGTACAGACTTAGTGGCGAGAACTTAGTAAACTCAATGAAACTTTCACAGAATGTTCAGTGCTAATTGGTATTGTGCACCAACTTTTGTAAATTTGATTTCGCTTGATTTTTTTCTTTTTATTTCTGGAATCAATCGGGTAGCCGGGGGGGTATATTTCAGTGAGATTTTTCTAGTTATTATTATTATCATTAGTAGTAGTATATAATTAGTTGTTGTTGTAGACTTTACTTTAGGCCTTATTTTCTTGGGAGAGGCGCTGAGACTTTTACTTACTATTACCTCCAATGTTTTTGAAGATCACTGGACCTTAAAAGTCATACATTAATGACAATAAAATTTATTTGTTACTCGGCATATCCGTAAAGTACTATGTTCTACAGTATAGAGACCCTAGGTTCACAAGCTGTTTCGCATAATTTTATGACATTCATTTACAGTAGGGTGCAGACATAACCTCTCGCCAAGTTAACTTGAACCAGTCATAAAAACTCTTCTAAGTTTTCAAGTTAACTTAGACCAGTCATAGAGCAGTCATAAAAGCTACTCTAAGTTAACTTTAGAACTGTTCTAGAGCCCTGACTGCTCTGACCTGTTCTGGTCATAGAATCCTGACTGCTTTGACCTGTTCTAGTCGTAGAGCTCTGACTGCTCTGACCTGTTCTGGTCATAGAGCCCTGACCGCTCTAACCAATTCATAGAATCCTGACTGCTCTGACCTGTCATAGAGCCCTGACTGCTTTAATGTTACAGCTATGGAAACGTTCAACATTCCCAAATTAGCGCTCATCGTGTGCACTCGTCGTGTAAAGCGTGTGCGTGTATCGTGTAACGTTCTCCGTTCATTACGTGTATCGTGTAACGTGCGTTTACTTCTTTCATTCAAAAGACCACATTTTATAGATATATTTGCCCGTTTTCTTTGCCTAGAAAAATTATTTATTTTCATGAAAATTTCGAACAAATAAATTATTTATTTCCACGATAAGTACTCTCAAAATATTTATTTTTTTTCTCTGGGACCTTGGACTAATATAAGTCCCAGCTGGGGCCAAGATTAAAATAATTATTTATTTACAAAATCGCCCCATTCGCACCCCTGAAAATCAACTGGTCGTCCCCTTATATCTGTTTTTGAAAGATAATATAGATATTTTCAACTTCAACTTTACAACTTTAAAAAATATTTACATATTAACATATAGAGTATCAAATGTTTTGGGCGTATATACTATTCATGAAGAAAATCTGCCTTTTCTTATATATTTCAGGTTAAATTACAGCAAGTTGAAGTATTGCGGGCATCGATATAATATCGAATGAGGAAAATCTGCTTCCACTTACATATTTCAGGTTAAATTACAGCAAGTTGGGGCTCCTCATGGGGGGGGGGGGTCCTAGGAATCAAATAATCATTAAATTTTTGCCTTGGTAATCATATAATCATGAAATTTTCACATTGGTAATCAATAAATTTTTGGCTTAGTAATCAAAAAATATATAAAAATGCAAGCTAATAATCAAATAATCATTAAATAAATGCTCTCGTAATCAAATAGTCATTAAAAAAATACCCTGATAATCAGGTAATCAAGAAACCCATGACGGGCCTCAAGTTGAAGTATTGCGGGCATATATATCGAATGAAAAAAATCTGCTTCTTCTTATATATTTCAGGTTAAATTACAGAAAGTTGAAGTATTGTGGGCATCAATATACTATCGACTGTCTTCTTATATATGTAAGGGCTAAATAATCGCATTATACGTCCTTGGGTTAAGTTACAACAAGTTGTAGTATTGTGGGTGCATCATTTAAACGTGAAAATTAAATATGCACCTCTTCTAATATTTGATGTTTGTGGCTGTTTGCAGGATATTTTATTTACTACAGGACTGATTTTTATTCAGTTTTGTTTATTTATTTATCTAATTGTTTATTTTACAAAATGACGGAAATTTACAGTATTACAATTTTCGAGTACTACACAAAAGTGACTGTTTTCTGATAATTCTGGTATGGTTACGGCAAAATTGCAGAAAATTGCACTCAACGTTTGAAAAATGTGTGCGTTCGTTTTGTGAATCGTGTGCGCGTGGTAGGGAATGTGGGACGTATCCATCGCTGTATTAAATTTTGAGTATTCACATTTTTTTGTAATGTTTTAGAACTATACGACTAATCAGAGCAGTCAGGATTCTATGACAGGTTAGAGCGGTCAGGGCTCTATGACTGGTCAGAGCAGTCAGGGCTCTATGACAGGTCAGAGCAGTCAGAATGCTATGACAGGTTAGAGCGGTCATGGCTCTATGACTGCATGGTCAGAGCAGTCAGGGCTCTATGAATGGTCAGAGCAGTCAGGATTCTATGACTGCTCCAGGTTAACTTCAAGTTAACTTAGGACTGTTATCATGACTGCTCCCCAAGTTAACTTGAAGGAGAGGTTATGTCTGCATCCTACTGTAAATAGAATTTCACTCAGAATTGTTTAAAATTTCACCTTTAAATATATACAGAAAAATCATACACGAATAAAAATATGATAAAGAAGGTATTTTGTCACTCTTCATGTTCAGTACAATTGTAGGTACTGCAGTATAGAAAAGCAGACACTACCTGTTTTATGAATTCCGTGTATACCTAAATAACTTGTAAACAATGTCTTTTACTCTATTTTCTATGTTTCTTGTCCATTGAAGAATGAAGATATGATCATTGTGCAAGATAAATGTTTTCTGCAGATATTTGTCAATGTTGCTGTCAATCATTTTAGGAAATAAGTATCTTTTGATGTATGTTATATAAAATAATTATATTGTGTTAATTCAAAATCAGCATGTCTGTTTCGTTAGGACTATAATTTATTTTATTTGAACGCGTAGATAGATGAAAGGGAAAACACTTACAAACTTTCTATAACTCTTGTAGAAGCCAGTATACTAATCTCAAATATACAATTCTAAAGGCTCAGTGGTTTTTTGCAGAAATCTAAAAGCTCAGTAGCTCTTGTTTATGATAAATTGACAAAGAGGATGTATTAGATGTTGTAAAATTGTGATCAGTGACCCTTGAAAAAATCCAAAGGCCGTAGGAAAGGGTTTGGTTATTTTTCATATGACAAGGTTCAATAATGCAAAGACTCGGCGAACCTTGTAGAAATATGAATGATTTGTACTTCTTTGTTTAAATCTAGAGGTTCAATGACTCTTTAAGAAATCTAAAATGACCAGTGCTGAATCTGTTTGGTGCGATTTAAAAATCCGTAAGGTCAAGAAGCACCTGACGATATAAAGAACCTGCAAAATTACGGTATGGATTCCACAGCTGCTGCTGTTCTTGTGCTTAAGTTAGTTTTATTTTTGTATTGTGATGTATGTGTTTTGGTGATGCGTGTATTCAAAGAAGGACAACCCATTGTCAACATTAATAAACCGGACTGCAATCCTGAAAGTTACACGTGGATTGTTTGCGTGCATTTATTGTTGCTCCAAAATTAATTTGTTTGGCTTTCGATGTTTCATTTTAGGAATCAAACACAATTTTGTCGTAATACATGTATGTGTTTGGCGTTTTTTGCTTTTCAGATTGTTTCAATGCAAATCATCTGCTGTTTCAACCCTATAGGGTTAGAGCGGTACTTCAAATTTCTTGTTCATTTCTACATGAAGATCTTTTTGATATTACCTTTGAAATAAAAAAGTCGAGAGGTCATCGTGCTTCTTTAAAAAAAATAACCACAGAAAAATAATAATTTCTGATAAAGATACAGGGATAACAAGCATTTTGTTGCTTTCTGTAAACTTACACTGTAAAAATGGTGTTTAGATTTAAAACACAATCCTAAACACTTTTTACGTGTTCGTTTTAAGCACCTAAACATGTTTAGTAGCAAAGAACGTGTTTAGGCCTGAAACATGTTTAGATATTAGGGGTTTAGACCTAAACATGTTTAGATTTATTATGTTTTGGTTGCACTTTTATTTACTTGGGATTTGGGGGAGGGGAGTTTTTATTTAATAAAAAAATTTCTTCTCTTCAGTCTTGTTCCATTCGAGGAAGTTGTCGACACTCCAATCCACAAGTGCAGCTTCAATTACCTAAATGGACATAAAAAGAAAACTAAACATTCTTAAAAATATATATGCCAAACTAGTATTCAGTCGCTTCAAATGAAATAATGCTTGTATTAGATAAATACATTTATTATATAGATAGCGGTGAAAGATAGAGCTTTCCCAGTGAAAGAAAAGTGATAATTAACTGTGAAATTATTTTCCATAATTTCACTCTCGGAAGTGACGTTACAAAAGACGTTGTCAACATTGTTGTTAAGTAAACGTCACAGCGGATTAATTTTGAAAACATAGTTCATGAAATGAATCATCAATTGAACCATGAAATATATAATAAAAACTATAACTAATCCTTGATTCTGATTATCGAAAATATTCAACTCATGATCTGTGCGCATTCGTGAATTACTGCGTTATTCGATCATTCGTTGAATATTTTGCGATAATCAGAATCTTGGATTAGTTATAGTATAAAGATTAGAAAACATTCTTTAAAACATTTCCTAGAAATCAAAAGTAGTTAAATGTACATGAGAATGAGAGGTCTCAGTGCAAAGAAGAATTTATAAATAATTAAGTATTAAACTTATTAAACATCAAATAGTATCAAATACATACATCTAAACACAAAATGTATCCGTTTTAAAAGCAGTATCTCCTCAACGAAAGAAGCTGGGTTCGTCTTTGTTTATCGCCACGTTTCCATTTTCAAAATCAAACAAAGGACCAGTAGCGGATCCAGACTTTCTGCTAAGGGGGGCCCGACCAATATTTTTTTCAAAAGGGGGGCCGGAACCCATTTTTTTTAAAAACCCCTAGGAATTTTAAATATTTTCCGGCCTAAGGGGGGCCCGGGCCCCCTAAATCCGCCACTGAGGACGACCACAGTGCCCTCTAGACGGACAACTCTTATTATAAAATGGCTAAACATGTTTAGATCTAAACACATTTAGGAAAGTGTTTAGGTGTTTAAGAATGTGTTTAAAATGAGTTTCACATACATTTTCGGAATAAAGTCAATTGCAAGATGATTTGCATTCTTAAACACGTTTAATTCCTAAAAGTGTTTAGCATTAAGCACGTTTCAAGCATAAGGTGTCAAACACATTCCTAAATATGTTTAGATTTAATATGTTTTAAAAGTGTTTAAAACCTAAACACCGTTTTTAAAGTGTATCCATATATTTCTCGTTTTTTCCGAATGAGTAAGCTAATTGCAAATATTTGGGAAAATATAAAGAAAAATACGAGTCATTTGCTTGTTTTCTAAATAATTTACAAATTTAAAGATAAATCTTCACAGTTATATCTATATATGTTAAATATGTTTTATCACCCTTATCTTAACAAAAAGGGGATTCTTGTATAGGCTTTTGAGTGTCAGTGAAATAATGTTGAAATGTTTAACCATGATTTGTTTTCAAAATGAATATGTCTTTTGCAAATATTTAGAAAGAGTTGATAGCTTGTATTTCAGTCGTCGGACTGCCTGGAGAGAACCACCGACGTTAGGCAGGAAACTGACATATTAAATACCTTGATCACGTGTGGTTGCAAAAATATTCAATCTTCATTTGTTTCAATTCGTAACGCAATAGTGATAGGCCACATTACTAGTACAGATTGACTACTCACCCTTCCCTTTTCTGGTTCTGTGATGTCAGTAAGAAAATGCCGCGAATAAAATAATTTACAAATTTGAGGAACATAAACACCAAAGGATTTTTTTTTCTTTTTCTGAGTTTCAATTTAATATTGAAACATTTCAATGCATATGTATCGAAAGCCTTCCATCATGTTGAATTTGTGATTGTTCTGTTCTAGAATTATGTAAATACTTACATTCGTAATATCATATCAATGACAGCATAAGACCAGAAACGGGAGGGATTAGGAAGTTATTGTCTATTTACTGAAACCTATGACTTCTTCCTTATGAGTACATACATAAACGAAATTAAGATTGAAATCTACTTGCAAACGCGTGTGACAAAGTTTATGTCACTAACCGTCCAATCCTACATTGGGATGCTCATTCCTGCATAAGGCAATGGTGAATAAAAGGATATGGAGTAAATGCACATGAGACAAAGTCTCTACAAATACATGGTAAAAAACAAGCAAAGGAGCAACGCTTTTATTGTTGTTCTTCATCTTGAAGTCACCATGAGGCCTTCAACAATGAGCTTTGCTCATACCTCATAGTAAGTTCAAGACGGCCCCTAGCACCGGTTTAAGCGGAATTCTTTGCTAATTGTCGAGCAACGCTACATCCATGTCTTTCTTGGTCATGGGTGCGGGATTGTCAACAAACATCAATTAAACTGGCAAAGTGCTCTTACAATCACTGTCATCCTTTGCCCGACAAAAGCACTAGTGTCTTAAGCTAGTGGAAAACAACAACATATAGACAAACACAGGGCACTCATCAAGTCGAATGTAAGAAACTTGGCGTTATAAAATAGTGAGATGTGGGCACTTAAAACAGATGGTCTGGATAACATTTCGAAAATTACAAAAATAATTGCCAAAATTTGAAAGTATCAATAGTATATCCATATGAGAAAATCCATATAAGGCAATGTATGAGTACTCAATATTTCAAGGGACTCTCTAAGAGTACTTAATTTTGCATCAGGTAAGTAGGAGTACCGGGTCCTTCAGTCAATATAGCAGTGCCCGGATTTATGAAAGTATCCAATTCTGAATCAAGCAATCTAGGCCTAGGTGACTCAGTCTTGCATCAGACATATGAGCACAGAGTATTCAATCCTACACTGAACACTGTGAGTGTACTCGGTTCTTCTGCAGAGAATACTCGAGGACTCAATCCTGTAAAGGACATTGTAAATAACTTAATAATATATCGTTCACTATAAGAATACTCGTTCCTACATCTGCGAGAGTTTGCAGTCCTGCATATGACATTTTAAGAGTAAATCCTACAATAGGCAATGTAATGTAAAGTATTGGATTTAGAGATATATATGGAGAGATAACTCTTGGAAACACCTTCTTTATTTAAATCATCTTCAAAACAACCAATCACTACATAAAGTTCGTTACTCCTCAGTTTTTAGTGTTTTTTACAATTTTGTTCTGTTTTGAAACATTTTGTTATAAAATGACAAATGAGTAAGATTTTTCGATAAAATTTTTCAATGTTTCATATCATTTTCAATGCTAAGGAATAAAAATTCTAAATTTTCGATTTTCAACAAGTTTATACGAAATTGATATATTTGAAAGACCCATAAACTAAACTCTAAATACGTTTTTGAAACGTAGATGAAAATTTATTGCCCGAAGAGTAAATCCCCTGAAAAAAGTTTCTATTATACATCAAACTGAGTATTAATCATGTTCTCAATATTCAAAACCGGTCATCATCCTTATGGCGTTATAAGCCGTAATCCCTTGCATGGATGTCGTAAAATCAATGACGCAAATTAATTGGATTTTCTCTTTGCAGCTGCTTTATTATTGTTTTTAATATACGCTTGAAAGTAAAAATTCAAAAACAGAATCATATAAACAATAGCACCACCAACGAGTAACCATGCAAAAAACATGGGATATTCACATTCTATAAAAAACAACTGGGAGGCGTGCAGTATAACCATACCAAACTGTATCTGAAATGAGAAATAAAATAAAATGCATACCATGTAACACAAATAGCAATGTTTCAAACATGTTGTACGTATTGTTGTTTGTCTAGAATTAATATCGTTGAGGCATTGTCGACGCATATGTGCGCGCTCTCTTCTAAAAGCCAGGTAACTTACGAACTTAAACCGTAGTTACTATGATTGAATTATATAGCCGATGTTTTCCATCAATGTTTATTTAAAAAAATTTAATAGAAAATCACATGCTTTCTACACGGAATTTCTTTTATTATAAATTGTACTTTTCAAAAAAGATTTGGAGTAAATCAAAAATTTTAATCCCCGTTCGGTTAAACCAAGACCTTGATTTTTCTTGTGGTAGACCATTTAGACATTATTTGTATGTTGTGATGGTCTTCTATTAGTCTTTTGTTCGGGCAACGGATGACAGCAATTGTAAGAACACTTCGCCAGTTATTTTAGTGTTTGATGACGATCCCGCAACCATGGCCAAAAGATACATGTATGTAACAATGCTCGACATCTATCAATGAATTCCGCTCAAGCCGGTGCTAGAGGCAGTCTTGAACTTACTATGAGGTATGAGATAAACTCATCGTTGAAGGCCTCATTGAGACTTCAAGATGAAGAGCAACAATAAAAGTGTTGCTCCATTGATAACTGTATTTGTCTGATGTGCATTTACTCCATATCTTATATATTTGTTATTTGATTGCCCTGTGAACTAAATTTTAATTTTTCATTTTCACACAAGACCCAAATATTCACCCTTGACGATATCCATACATGACTATTCAAATATTACTCTTGACACAGTTTTAATGTTAATACTTTGATATTAATACACTGATCTTATTAAAATCATATCAGATTTATTTAGTTATCTCAATATAAAATTATAGCATTGCGTATAAAGTTAAGATTAAAGTTTAATAGATGATATCATTCGCATGAAATTCACTATAGATATTTTTTCACAATATTTTGCATATTGATTCATTATCAACTTTGTTTTACTAATGGAGCCTTGAATTTGTGTTAAAAATAATTAGAATTTGACAGAGAAAAAAAAAACAATTGAGGAGCTCCCGGGAAACCCCAAAAATAAAAAAAAAAGAAACGTCTCGAAATTTCAGGCAAAAACATCAATGTAAGATTTAAAAATAAATTCATGGTTGTTTTTGGCAAAAAAAAAACTGATTTACTGGATATGCGAAAAGAATTAAATTTCTGATGACTGGCAAAAAATATTTTCAGGTTTAAAAATCACAAGAGTCCCTTCCTCCAGGAAAACAAAAAACGATGGTAGATGACTAAGACAAAAGACTCCTTTAACTTTTTTGCATCTTTGTATGAATAAAAGTGACAACAAAAGTCCGAATCAATTACAGGGAGAGACAAGTAAGGAAAATGCGTAAAACATACCAGACATTAAAAAAAAACACAACCAAACACTGACCATTTTTGGCAAGCCGTTATATTCCCGACTTGGAACGGGCATTTCATAAATAAAATGGTGGGTTAAACCAGCTATAATGATGCATCAACCTCCCGGTTCTATGACGACTAACTATAGCTTCTGTGTGCAGAGATTCAGTTTCAAACATGGCACATGTAATCAAAATACGTACGTTTAACAAAATGAAAAACTAATGGGGTATGTTAATCAAGCAATTTAAGAATTTGGGGTAAATGCACGCGAGACAAAGTCCTAACTAGACATGGTTAAACAAAGTAACTGTTTTCATTGTTGTTCTTCATCTTGATGCCATCGCGAGGCCTTTTACAATGGGCTTTGTACATGCCTCAATGTCAGTTTTAGAAGCAACGTTTTGAGCGAAAGTGATTGCAGGACATGAACGTTACATCTATGTTTCTGCTTAAGCATTGGTGCTAAGTTGTCAAAATACATACAATTAAATGGCAAAGTGTTCTTACTGGTCTCTCTCTGTAATTGATTTGGACTTTTGTTGTCACTTTTATTCATACAAAGATGCAAAAAGTTAAAGAGGTCTTTTGTCTTAGTCATCTACCATCGTTTTTTGTTTTCCTGGGGGAAGGCACTTTTATTTATTTGCAACCGTTGTCACCTGGAACAAAGTCTTCATAAAGTTATGTTTTTGTTAACCAGAATTTACTACCTCTTCGGGAAAAATAGACTTACGTTTTTCTTTTGTCTTATTCGTGTTTTTCCTGTATAGTTCCTTAGCACATTGTGGCATGTAATTATAATTTTCAGCCCTATTTTCCACTTTTTATATTAAAAATATAAAGGTTCAAAATACTTCAAATGCTGATTTTTTTATAGGGGAATTTCATTTAATACGGGACTTTCTGGACTTTCTATCGCGTAATTGAAAGCGGAAACGATCGCCTCGGTTACTAGTAAGAAGGAAAAATTGATTTCTAAACATATTCAAATAAATATATGCAACAAACAAATTGAACTATTTAGGAAATTGAGGTGCATTTGTAATTTTTCCTACATAACTAAATTTTAATTGACAATCAACAATACAGATCGATTAAATATAAATCACCCTTAGCCCAATATTGTTAATTAATTAATAATTACATTTCATGAATATTCATTTGAATTCCGTCAGCTTGATAGGTGGATATCGATCACGTGGCATATCAATGTGAAGTTGCAATTCCCATGAAACACATTCGACCACGTGTTCTCGTGGTGGATGAATTTGTAAAAATAGAATCCCAATGGACATGATGTACTTCCCTGTAAATAAAGCTGTTTTTATATTTCGGGTTTAAATTGTAATTATAAGAATTGAATGCATTATTTTGAAATTTCATAGGGACTATGAAAGGGTTGACCGGACGCACATTTTCAACATGAAGCGCTACCGCGCTTCATAAAAAAAGTGCTTCGGTCAACCCTTTCATATCCCAATGAAACTTCAAAATAATGCATTCAATTCTGAAGTGAGTCCCTCTCAAGGTATTGATTTTTTTCGTATAAAAATAAGATTTGTTTCCGGAGTGAACGCGAATCAAATGTCCCGTATTATGTATACATTTACTCACTAGTTGCATTTTTGTCATGTATTTTTTCCACCAGAGATACTTCTGATATTCAGGTCCTAATGCTGATAGTCCATAATATGTATACATAATTGTATGAACAAACGAATTTAATGTTGGAAAAAATGTCGATATTCCACCTGAAATAGATATGTTAGTAGATTGATATCATTTCCCTTCTCAATTCGCCATCAAACAGATCTTTCAAAACAACGGGTGTCGAAAGCGGGCCAGTATATGCTTACCCTTCCGGAGCACCTGATGTTACCCCCGTTTTCATTGGAGTTTGCACTATGAGTGCCTTATCTGCATGTTGTTTTCGTGCCTTGTGGATGTCTCATGTGCTTGTTTTGTCTTCGTTTTTCTGTGTTCCCGTTTTTGCAATGCCCATGGACCTTGATTTTATTAATTATAGTATTAACTAATCGACCGTGATGAATATCAATAATAATATTGTCACAAGTGCCGAACAACGCAGGATTAAACGAGTTTTGAAACTTGTTCCAAAACGAGTTTAATCCGTTGCGTTGTTCGACACGAGTGACATTTAATTTATTATTGATATTCATCACGGTTAATTAGTTATACTTATAGTTTTCATAACGAGAAAGAATTGTATATCGATGGATATCAACTAGAGTTATGTAATTTAGAAATATAATAAACGAGCCTGTGGCGAGTTTATTATATTTGAAATTACATTACGAGAGTTGATATCCATCGATTTACAATTCTTTCGAGTTGTTAAAACTGTTTCTCTTATGATTTTCATAATATTTAGTGCCGAACTGCTGTTTTTGTTTCAAATAACAACACCGTTGCTAGGTAACGTTAATTACGACCAACGAGATTTCAAAGTTGTCCAATAGAAACGTCGAAAAAATAATAGCACATCACGCGTGATGTGTTATTACTTGGCGCTCGACCAATGAAATTCCTGTAAAAGCGATTCAATAATTTCATATCTTACCCCAGCTTCAAAGTCTCGTTGTGTACCAAAAATAACTATCCGTGCAAGGAATAGATAATAGTCGTGCATCATAAGAGAATTATTTTCATATAGATTATTCAATCTATTAACAGATTTTAGACGCAATTTTATAGGGATTATATTCTGAATATCAATGCGCCAGTTGTTTACATTGACGATAATATTGTGACGTCATTTCCTAGCGTGAAAATAAATTGTTTATTTCACTGAGTGAAAATATGAGATTTATTTAATTTGGAAAACTCGATAAATCACTGCTATCTACATAATAATTAAATCTTCCTTTGTTCCTTCGGTATGCTACTGTCGTTGTTTTATATAACATTGTTATCTGTTAAAACGGTTGAAACGTAAGTTTTGACTTTAAGAGTGTCGATGTTCCTAAAAATAAAAAAAAATTAGTGCAGTTATGCTTTGTTTTGTTTTTATGAGTTTGATTCTAAAGGGAAAATATCCCACATGGTAATTAACTTAAACTGTACAAATCTTGTTTTGCGTAAATACAATGATTGCTTCTGTTTACAGGAACAGTGGGGGGGGTAATTTAATTTCAGGGGAAGGAAGACTTGGGCGGCCTTGATAATTATTTATTTTCATGTCCATCTGGAGCAAATTATCTATTTACGCCAAATGTCATGTAGAAAAAAATGTAAATTATTCCTATATGTCATATTTTTGTTCGAATCATAATTAAATTATTTAATTTTATGACAAGTAGAATGAAAATATTCATTTACACTGGCACCAAGATTAATTAATTAATAAAAAAAATCGACACCCCTGAAAATCAAAACGTTGTCTCATAATCTGGGAAAAAATTCAAAAGTTTGAAATATAACTCTATACAAGAAGAAAATGGCGTTTTATATAATGGATGTACCGAGATATAAATTTTTAAGATAAGATTATCTTTTTTCAACTGAATCTAGATTGTAATCTTGTGATTTTTTAACTGCAGATAGCTGCTGAAGATCTTCAACGACAACGGTTAAGCTTAAAATAACAAAATACCGAAGTTACTCTGAATTTAGTTTCTGCATATGCACATTTCCATAACTTATGTCTCTTCAGTGCAGATAAAATCAAAACGTTTGGAAGAATATGAACTCAAAGATGTTTAAAAAATGATAGAAAACATATATCCAATACGGGACTTTCGAGATAGGAACTCTCGTGTAATTTCTCCTGAAATACCAGCAAGAATGATAACTAGATTCCTGAACTACTGAAATAAATACAGATTAATACATGGGCATTTCCATATTGGCCTGGTTATCATCCCGAGACACCCATATTGGCCTGAGACGAAGTCGAGGGATGATAATCAGGTCAATATGGAAATGCACATGTATTAAACTTTTTATTACATACTTCCGACGTTTAGAAATGCCAGGCCAATATGGACCGGAAGTCGTTTATTTGCCCAGGCCAATATGGACCGGAAGTCGTTTATTTTGTCTGAGATGCACGAGGAGCATAAAATAACCTATTATTTTCCTGGGGTGTGAAAATATGGACAGTTTACTTCCGGGCATATTGATCATACAAAAACGCTTTTATTTCTACTAAGTATGTAATAAATATACATATCACCCAAAATACAAACTATTTATGAAATTGAAGTGCACTTAGAATTTGTCCTACATGACAATTATTAAACTAAATTTTAATTGACGAAAAAGACTAAACATGAAGCGCTACAAATTGATTAAATATAAATCACCCTTAGCTCAACAGTGTTAATCAATTAGTGATTCCCTCTCAAGGTATTGATGTATTGATATTTTTTTCGTATAATACACAAAAATGTTTCAGGAATGAACACGACTCAAAGTCCCGTATATGCCTAAATATCAATATAATCAAATTGTGGAAATAGCTTAGCAATGTTTTGAGAACGCATCGTTCTGAAAGGAACACCTAGGAAGAAAAGAAACTCCTCCAATAGTAAACTGAACAAACATAAAATAAAAGAAAACAAATATTAAGCTTCTGACAAACACGTTAATGACATGGATAGAGAGAGCAAAATAATAATAGCACCATGCATAAAGTGGGATTGTCCTTAACCATTCTACTCAGGGGCAACAGGGTTAACTAGGGTATTTAATATAATTATTTCGGCAACTAATAATAATTTTTTTTTTCACTAGCATTCCGTCTTTGTGAATGAGTACATGTACATGTATCTGTATTACTAAGCGCGGTGAGATACGAACTTTTCTAGGCATTTAGGGAGTCAATTCAGTGCTGTATAATTCAATGGTTGAACTCGTATGTCTGCACATAGTTGCTCATCTCTGCCAGTGTTCAATTTGCCAAAAGCTTGTACATATGAAAAAGACAGGAAATGGGGTAAATGTCAAGGAGACAACATCCCATATCCTGGTTAAAACGACCCAAATCAAAGCATCTAGGACACAGTGAGGAACCTCACACCATATGGCAAGCCCTAAATGGCCCAAAAAGGTAAAAATTGAATAAATCAATGGAAACAAACCTCATCGAATAACCCGACAAGCCAATGACCAACATATTCCTCACTTCGGACAGGCGCAAAAATTGCGGGGGGTATTCTGAAATTACATAACTACAGCAAACAATTTTTATTTGTTATGAAATAACTAAATACCGAAATTATTATCAATTTATTTTTCTGCATATGCGCATTTCGACAACTTCAAAAACTATAATTACCTGGAACAAATTTTGTGCCCATCCACACAATGAAAGGCATTACAAAATGGTGAGATACGTGTAGAAATGACGCCTGAGAAAACTTTTTACGCAGCACGAAAAATACCTAGAATAAAAACAAATGTTATGTAATGTATAATGTAATGATGAAATGTAATATACGGCAATTACTAAGAACATCATTCATTGTTATCAAACTTTTTCGCAGATTTGGCCAGGCAGGTCTTTTTTTATTTCCCCAGACCGTTTTTCTTTTAAAAGACTGATTCAAAGAAAAAAATGGAGGAAAAAGTTTTTTAATAGAATTGAAATATTACAGCGGGAGGCGATAAGAATCTACAATTTTTTATTATTGACAAACTAGAGCGATGCACATCTAATTTAAATAAATGATCTGATCAAACCATTAATCTATTATGGACTTCTCCAGAGGGAACTGTTTTCCTATAGTGTTGTCTGGTGTGTACAGTGCACGAGCCTACAGGTGAGGGCACTATATGCACCAGACAACACTATAGGAAAACGGTTCCCGAGGGAGAAGCCCATATTTCATTTAGTACATAACATAAAAATAAACCAGCTGGAAGGAATGCAAAGTATAGTAAACCGGAAGTCACGTGAGGTATAGTCCCGTCGTCAAGTATAGTATCCCGCTGTCAAGGTAAACAAGTAGCTGTTCAAATATAGTGACGTCAGAATATCCAATGAAATCGTCGAATTCTTACATGTTATGTACTAATAGCATATAGTGGCCTTTTGAGATATGCACCTCGAGAGTTTCAGTTAATAATTTCAATATGTTGTACAAAAAGTCTCATTTGCTTTGTTTTCTAAAGCAGAATTTATACTTTTGTGTGCATTTGGTGTCTATTAAACAGAGGGGCCTGGATGGCCGAGTGGTTAAGGTAAATCTATAAAACCACTGTTTTCTATCACCACTGCAGTGCGAGTTCGCGCCCCACTTTGTATGTAACAAAAAAGGGTGCACGCGACTTACAATCGTAAGTGATAAGGTACGTCAGTTACCTGCCCAAGGTCGTTGGTGCTCTCTGGGCACTCCGGTTTCCTCCACCACTAAAACTGACCGTCATGAGATAGCAGAAAAACTGCTGAAAGTAACGTTAAACCCCATATCAATCAATCAATCTATTAAACAGATATCGTTACCAAGTTTTTGAAAGAATTCTTAACTGGACGAAGATTTTCCTTTGTGTTGTCCAAACTGTTACATTAATAATTAGAATATTGGATTTCCATATGCATGGCACTAGAAAAATTGAAATAGTATTCGAAAAAAACCTTGATCTTTCTGCAACAACATAGCAATAAATGAACTGTTTAGGATAAATGCAGCTATTTTATTAAGAACTAATAATATTGACATAATTTACATTTAATTCCAGGTATGAAACAGGCCGATGGCAACAGTATGCAAGACATTTCAAGAATCGAGGTACAAAAGTGTTTGCTATTTCTGAAACGGGACATGAAATAACTTACTGTTTTATCAACTTATAACAACCATTAAAAAGTCCAACATTAGACAGATTTTTAATGAGTATTACTGGGCATAATTTTGCGTATAGAACTGTGCGACCGATATTTGAGAAACAGTTCAATCGAATTCATTATTCCACCAAATGTTGAAAGTATGAATATGCTACTAACTATAAGTTAATACATTTTTCAGTTATGGAGTCTTATAACTATAAAATTGAATACTTCCTTGAACTTGATTACTTGCAATGTCTAGAAATCTAATATTAAATACTTACTGTGTCTAATAGCTCCAATAATTTGCATATATAAAACAACCAAAAATATTCAGCTATCTACAATGAAAATAGTTAACGTAAATATAATGAGCGACAGGAAAAATGTCATGAAATTATCTATATATTTTGGTATTTTTGTTTTGTTTTACTATTGTATTGTTCGCAAATGGTCTTTGATTTGTTTTTCCAAAAGTGGCCTTTCCACTGAGACGCCATTTTCCACAACATTCAAAGAGAAATAAATCTTAAACTTCCCACAAAAACGATGACAACATAATTGACTGTAATTACATCAGAATCTATCAGTCTCCTTTTTGAGATTCAAACCATAATAGGACCTTTTGATTTGGAGTTTATTAACTGTCAAGAGTATAATAAAACAATTATGGTCCTTTGTTGACGTGTAACATCTAGATTTTCAACCCTTGGTTGAGCTGTTTCCCTCGGGCAGAGCCCTCAGAGAACCATGAGACAGCCCTCCTTAGGTTGATCCTCAGTGGAGTTGTTTCTCTCGGAAAGAGCCCTCAGGAAACAACCCCCTTCAGGTTGACAAATCTGGATGTTTCCCATAAAAGCGGCCACACTTGTATATTGTCTTACGGCCAAGTTGATTTAAAGTTTGGAGTGTAAATGCGTTTTGTTATTGCATGGTGTCTTACTATCTCATAATAATGCGATGATTTATTCAAGAAGGGCATCCAGTAAGTTTTCGCAAAATCAAACAAATCACCGATAAAACAACTAATGAACTTCCCCCTTCGAAGTTTTGTTATCTGGACAGTCTACATATGAGAAAGAAACGAAATGGGTGTAAATTTAAGGATGCAACGACCCAAAACAAAGCTAAGGATCACATGTTCACAACTGACCATTTAAATAGGAGTAAGAATAATTTTTATACTATTATGGAATTAGGATTATCTGTTTTTAACTATTTACACGTTAACAACTTAAACTTATGATTAAAGATAATCTGAATAGTCTACATGTTCAAAACTTACCCTTATTGTGGTAGGATTATCTGAATACTTTACAGGCTAACAACTTACCCTTATGGAGTTCGGATTATCTAAATAGTCTACAGGTTCATGACTTACCCTTATGGAATTTTGATTTTTTAATTAGTCTACAGAATCACAACTTATCCTTATTTAGTTCGAATTATCTTGATAGTCTACAGGTTAGCAACGTACCCTTATTGAGTTCGGATTATCTATCAAATCGAAAGGCTCAAAACTTACCCTGATTGTGGTAGGATTATCCAAATAGCCTACAGGTTCACAAATTACCCTTATGGAGTTTGGATTATCTGAATAGTCTATAGGTTTACGACTTACCATGATAGAGTTCGGATTATCTGAATAATCTACAGGCTCACAACCAAGTGTATATCCAGCCAAAATATAACCACGCACTAGTAACTGGAATGATAAATGGTACATTTTTAATTAAGTCAATGTCATATTGATGCAAATTGAGGGAAAAAATCATATTACATTCAAAGTTGATGTTTTTTATCAGCTGAATTTTGAATTTTTAAATGTGTGTAAAGTAATGACTATTCTTTTATTATTTTTTACCATTCTTTTGACTACTGATTAGAAATGGAAATTTTTCAGCTGTTTGAATTACTGCTACTGACTGCAGTTCAAGAGTCTCATTGCGACCGAATCAGTTACTGTGACCTGCGCCGTAGAAATATTCAGTTTTCACATTATTTCTTGTGGCGAAAGAGTTCGGCTGCATCAATTAGATAAAAAACTATAATTCCAATAAAATGCAATAACAATAGCAGTTTTTTGTTGTGTATTTATTTGTAACATACATGTACATTGCACTATTACTATCGGAGCAAATTAATCCGCAATAGTTGTTGTCTGTATTTTTCATGATATTGAGCAATGAAATCGTACGACTTCATAACAAATAAATTTACTCTCCAAAAAAAAAAAGAAAAATAAATTAATTAATAAAATAAATAAATAAATAAATGAAAAAATAAAAACTGGGAATATATCGAGAAACATTGCATAATTTGATGTACAAGTTATTTTTATAGAGGTACAATTCTATTTGCAAATCAAGTGTTAAATATGTTCGTCAATATCTATTTTTCCATATACTGGGCTATATACATGTTCATGTACAATGTATTTGTTATTCATCGTTATGCACTTTTTTCTATTGATAAGTTAAGATATTCGAAAAAGCATTTGTGACGGACGCTTTACATAAACAGAGCAGAACACAATTACCCCTCGGAGAAGCTGATTTCGATCTTCATTTTTAAGGGAGCTCATACTGTTAGTGCAGAGTTTTTCGTGTTATCTCGTATTTTTCCGTTAGTGGGGTTTGTGGTTCCGAATTGTCCTTGTCTTATGTTTGCATACTAAAGAAGTAACAAAAATTTTCAACATTTACCTTGGAACTCATTGAGGGTGAGAAAAGTAACTTTGGTTAAAACAATTGGTTATGTCTTAGGGTTAGACAATGATATTGACCAATCAGCTATCAAACCGATCTTTCAAAACATATTTTCCCTACTTACCGTATGACCGTTGCTGTTTACAGAGCAGGACATGCTTACCTTTCCAGGGCACCTGTTGTCACTCTAAGTTTCATGGGAGTTCACACTGTGAGTGCTTTGGTATTGACTGTTTTGTTTCTTTTGATTTCTGTGCTTTGTAGCTGTCTAACGTCATCGTTTTCTGTGTTCTCGTTTTTGACATGTCTTAGGACCTCGATATGTGTAAACACCACTCCTTTGTTCCTTCGGTATTCTACTGCCGTTGTTTGGTGTCCAAAATCACATACAAATCATGATGTGTAGAGTGATGTACTAGGATTACTGGTTTTCCTTAAACTTTCAATACTTACGACCATAAACACCTACTTGAAATCCACAATAACCAGTCAGGATCACCATGGAAAAGTTATACACAAATAATACATTTTTAAGTTCCATCGGTTTTCTGTCCTTCATAATAGTTGGTCCCATCAGAACAAATATTAAATAAGCTGTCAAAATCATTAGACACGGCCACGGTGTTGACATCATTAACCAATTATTGACTCGAGGATCTGAAAAAATTAAAACAAAGTGTTGCCAAAAGGTTGATACATACAGAATACTGTCAAATGTGTGTGGTTCTTGGTCATACACTCGAAAGGAAAATATTCCTACTCTTGGAGAAACAGACAAGAGAATATGTACATGTAATTTTAATTATCAGCTACGTTACTGTCACTTGCCAAGTCCTGCAACTGATACGCATACAAAATGTATGCTATATTCTAACACAGTCTCTCTTCAAATACAATATTTATTTTTTAGGTCACCAGGTACAGATTTATTGGACAGCATGAGGGGCTTGAATTTTCTAAAACAAAACAAAAAGCAAAAATAAAACAAAACAAAAATAAAAAAAACAAAAATCAAACAGAGCGAAAAAAAAATGGTTTTGGCCTTTATCTATTTGTCTAAATCTTTTCGTGTTTAGCCTTGCTTGCTGAAAACTTCCTCTCTCACTTCAATTCTGGATGCGCCTCTAGTCTTCGATTAGTAAGTTTCAGTATCGGAGCAAAAATTTTAAGGTTCTATAATCAAAATATCATTGGTGGACTGTAGCAAATGTAACGGCGGTTAAATCTTGAGACCGGATCGTGAGGGATTTGGTGACACCATCGTGAGGGATTAAATTGACAATTGTTTTGAAAAAAACTTGATATTTTGAAAAAGGAGAGAACTTACAGGGAAAAAAAATGTGTCTGTCAAAATGATTATTATCACACTATCGCCTAGGACCAAAATATATTTAAAAGGTACAACATGCTGCTCAGAATTACAAAAGGCGACGTTAAACCCATCTGACTTTTTGAAGATTCGTAGCACATTTTTTGATCTTTTTGGAAAAATGCCCTTGCCCAGTGTTCAAATTTCTGCTATAACCTATATTCTTTATATAATGCTTACTAATGATGGGTTTGCTTTTTGTACTATAGGTAAACGATAAAAACAAAAAATATGATTTTGTGCATTTTTATCCAAAAATGATCGTGAGGGATGAGGTGACGAAATTTATAATCGTGAAGGATTAAGCTTAACCATGATTGTAAGAAAAGAAAAGTGTTTTTTTTCTCCTATTCAATTTTGTATATGTGTATGTCTATTTTTCTTTACTGTGCCTTGTTCATGTTATGACGTTGTTTCTTTTTCCAATATTGCCATTGTCCTTGGATTGTTCTTTAAAAACTGACAGTTCGGTTCTCACTTACTATATTCAGCAATATTACGATGATATCAAAAAGCACAGATATTAATTTTAAGTATTTTCAAAAGTGCAGTAGTGTTTGTTATTGCATTTTTCTTGTTACCGCGGGAAGCGCATGAATATGTATATTCACTATTGAATCAAATTGTCGGATTCCTTAATTCATGTCGTTTTTGTCTATGGTCTCAAAAAGATTTAAACTTAATGTTTAGAATTAATTCAAATGAAATTCGATTGACCTAGAATACTGGAAAAGCTCTTAAAGGGACCCGCATAACACACTTTTAACTGAAAAAAATGTTTATCAGCATTTCGTTGAAATTTGTTTCATGAGCATGATTCATGTAGGCTCTATATACATTTCTGTTATGGTGCATTTGTGCTTGAGAGAATTTCTCATATGGATGCACTAGCATATCTGAAATTTTGACATTTTTATAATCTTTTTAATATCAAATTATTATTCTGACCACCTGTTTGTTGTTCCCACATCTCATGATTTTATTATGCCAAGTTTTCATACTTTTGACTCGATGAGTGCCCTGTTTTTGTTTAAGTGTTGTGAAATGTCTTCTGTTATTCTTTTGTCGGGCAACGGATGGCAGCGATTGTACACTTTGCGAGTTGATTTTATGTTTGTTGACAGCACTGCATTCTTGAATGATCATGAAGCATGGTTGTAACGTTGCTCGACAATTAGCAATGAATTCCACTCAAGCGGTGCCAGGGTCCGTCTTCAACTTACTATGAAGTATGAGCAATTCTTAATGTTGAAGGCCTTATGGTTATTTCAAGATGAAGAACAACAATAAAAACTTTGTTCTATTGTTTTATATTAGAAAAAAGAAGGGAAACTGGGAATGTGTCAAAGAGACAACGACCCAAAGGGGAGTAATAACAACTCAAAGCCACCATAAGATCTTCAATGAACGGTGAGAAAACCCCACACCCAAACGGCAGGTCGGAGTCGGCCCCTGAATAAAGAGTAATCAAGTTCAGCGAAATAAACATCATTCTAGACTCCTATAGACATAAAGTGAACTAACTAGAAAAAAGACAAGACATACAAAGGCTCAATAAATTTCCTGACTTAGGACAGGCGCAAACCTGCTGCGGCGGGGTTAAACTAGTTTTATTGGGCCCAAACCTTTCCCCTAGCCAATGTGATAAATAAAAAAATAATAGTAACAACAGTAAAATTCAGTTAGCAACAGGACTGAGTCAATTGTGAAAATTTAAACTGAAAGAACTAAATATACGGACATAAACATGAAATCACAGAAGACTACTAGCAATTAACTGACATGCCAGCTCCAGACCCATTACCAAATGACAAATAAAATTATGTACTCTCAGTATACAGTATTAACACGTATTTATAGAGGTTTGTCTCATATGCATTTACTTAATATCCCTTCATTTCTTATTTTAGGTCTCAATCCTGTTTTTTAAGGCAAACTATTATATAAACCTTCCTTGGATAGAAAATTTATATAAACCTTCCTTGGATAGAAAATAACACATAAAATCAACATTTAAATCTAAATATCTTACTTTTCATTAGGCTTAAACACTGAAAGAAATGCGAGCATGAGTCTTTGAAGCAGTTTAGTGTAAAATGAAATAACATTTAATATTAAAATAGGAAGAAGACACTAGTTTCTAGAAATTGCCATGAAAATAATAATCAGAAACACGTGTGCACAAAAATAACCCTGTGTCATCCCCATTTTTAGTCGAACTTTAAGGGTATGGTAGGTAATTCTCGATCAACTACATTTCTGCATATGACGAGACATTGTGCAAAAATGTTAGGAGAAATCATGCACATCAATAGGTGGTATAATTTAATAAATGGACATGTATAGAATTACAATTTATTGTAAGTCTACTGTATATTCAATTGTGTTCTGTGCTTTGTCTAGACTTGAAATATTTTCAATGTGTATTTAATCCATACTCTTCTGTCACTCTGTTTTATTCGGTGAAAAATAATTTGAAATATAAAGACAAAAATTCCAATTTCAATTTTATAGTAGACATCATGAACTTGTTGATCACTTTGGTATATCCGTGTTACAGATGTGCACAGACCTTCCCCTTTGACAGTTTGATTTGTTACTTCTACGTTTTCTACCGGACGTGACATGTTCAACACGGTGTGTGTTTTATAACAAACAGGAGATGCTTACTCTAGGTGCACCTGGCTTCGGTATCACGAACTGTCTTATTCTTAATATTCAAATTTCATTTTTTTTTGTAAAATAGAATTTGTTCTTGATTTTGGGATCATGCATAATCTTAGAACGACTAGCAGTCTAAATTTCATGACCCCGCGGCCTGGTATCAACCTTTAGTTTTTGTTTGGGTTTACGTGTTGTACATATATTTGTGTCTTCATTTTTCTCTTTTTGTTTTAAAAATTGATTTTTTTGTTTTTTGTTTTTGTTTTTTTTTAAAGATTTTAAAACATTTTAATAACAACGTGTTTTTAACAAATCTTCTTGGAGGTACAACGATCCCACCAAGGTTCTTCCCTGTGTGTTAGTCACTAAACCAAAACAGGGGATAGTTATTTTTAATTATAACTATACAACATATTTTTTTCATCATTTAACAATTTACACATTATAACGGATTTAAATCATAACATGTTCCCAAAAATTTAAGAGAAAAATGTAGAACTTTGACTAGCGTGATGTTTTCTGCCGTGCAAGGACTCTCAGACAGCAGCACGTTTGGCACTAGATTCAAGCTATCTGGGTTTTCTTGCAAAGCAGGAACAACAAACTCCTATTTCATCTAAATCTTTACTATTTTTTGTTCCATTCTTTCCACAAGCACATGCCCTTTACAGGACCACGTAATGCAAATTGAAATTGTTTTAAAAATTGTTGTCTCTGTAGTACAGATTTTGCTATGCTTTTGGACCAATCTCTTAAATTGACGGTTTGTTTGCCTTGTTGTTGCTTTGATGGATTTAAAAAATAGCTGATTTTAAGTAACTAATCTTTTTAATTACTTTTCCTCTTTTTCTGTTTAAACAATTAGCATCATTTGAAAGACCGAATTTATGTGATATTAAAAAACCCAGAGTACCAATGCAAAAACCCAGCTTTGCATGGACAAATATTCGGTGTCTTTCGATAGGGGATTTTTCAAAGTATCTACTTTTTATCGGGCCAGTTCTGGACTTTGAAATTTCCTAGTTATGGGTACTATCAACAGGTCATCAGGGTGAGGCATTGGTTTAGGTATACAAATCGAAATCCAAAGAACCGTCTAAGGAACGAGCTATTCAAAGGGAGCTTTGAAATTTTTCAATAATTTCAATTGTGGTAAATTTCTGATCTTATAGTCGAGACAACGCTAAGTATTGTCTACTGGGAGTCCGAAACTCTCGGGGAAAAGCACGTAACCATTCATCATGATAAATGCATCGACATTGTGATCATAGATACCTATTAATGGCCATGGTTGGCCATTTCGAATTAATTCCTCGTCCGCAGATTAGTGTCACAGGATATATATATATGTTCAATAGAACCGAGGTATTTTGGCGTTTGACAGATTCATCTACGTGAATAGATGAAGTCACAAGTTGTATTGCAGTCGGCAATAATTAATGTGCAGATAAAATCGTATAAATTACCATGATCAAATATAATAATTCGTGCGTTCGTGTTTTTCGTTGTATTTTCTTTTTAATTTAGTTCTTTTTGCTTGCCCTTTTTTGTTACATTTTGTTTGTCAGATATATAAATACAGATTAATACATGGGCATTTCCATATTGGCCTGGTTATCATCCCGAGACACCCATATTGGCCAGAGACGAAGTCGAGGGACAATATGGGTCGAGGGATGATAATCAGGTCAATATGGAAATGCACATGTATTAAACTTTTTATTACATACTTCCGACGTTTAGAAATGCCAGGCCGATATGGACCGGAATTCGTTTATTTGCCCAGGCCAATATGGACCGGAAGTCGTTTATTTTGTCTGAGATGCACGAGGAGCATAAAATAACCTATTATTTTCCTGGGGTGTGAAAATATGGACAGTTTACTTCCGGTCATATTGATCATGCAAAAACGCTTTTATTTATACTAAGTATGTATACTAAGTATGTAATAAAGACCTATATTATTATATATATTTGTGGTGTGATTATTTTTATGTTTTAACGTTCTAAATTATTTTCCCTTATTTGAAGCATCCGTTTGAGTTTCTGGTGCACGTTGCGCTTTTTATTCCAATATAACGTTAAGATGCTTGTTCGAACGTCATTATTATTTGCAGACAGTTTCAAAATTCATCATATGTTTAAATATAAACAAATTTTATAATCTTGGCAAGCGGCATGTACTCCCTCACGATCATCCTTCACGATCACAAAAATGGTTTAACGTAATCCCTCACAATCTGAAATTTCACTTTTTAGGAATAATCTTATTTTGCTTGTATTTTGGAAATATATTTTTTGATTTTTGCAGTCCTTGAAAATGTTGATGACGATGATGCCTTTTGTAAATGTGCAAAAACTGTAGTCTTAAACTTTTATTTCGATACACTTCTATTAACTAAGTTAAACCATTTTGACAGACATAAATATTTAAGGGAATAACTGCCCTAATAAATAAATATTTTGAAATGAAATGTGACCTTGTAAGATTTCTCTCGATAAACATCCCTCACCATGGTGTCACCAAATCCCTAACGATTAACCGTCGTTAAAATCCCTCACGATCATTTTTATCGGCGTAACCGAATGACAGCCTTGTGTAGGCAACTATATGTATCTCTAAATATCAAACCTGAGTCGAATATATAAGATGTAAAATACTTGGGAGTTGGTTTTGCTTTAAAGACTGGATAGATTAATTTATTAATCAAAAACAATTCAGAACATGATCAACATGAAGTCAAAGGCTTGGGTGCGCAAAAGAGGTGAAAAAACATTGCAGTTTCTTTCCTATGTGTGTACCGTTACAAAAGTCTCCTTAAAAACAAAAACAATGCGGTCATGTAGAGTTACCCCAGTGTCTTCAAGCTTTCAACTCTTTTGATGTGAAACCGGACATCTAGTAAATCTTTAAACTTCATGTGAGCAATGTTTGATATCATATATGGAGTTCGTGTAGATCGTTATTTAGTTTAATATTGTAATTTTGTGAGCTATAAGAAGTCACTTTGAATGTATTAAACTTTACGTATTGAAGTGACTTAAGTCAGATTAATCTAGATTACAGATAACCAAAAATAGAACATTTCACTTAAATTTTATCCGAATACGCATTATAAATCTTAATGTTAATATAAAAAATCTTTGAATAATTTAATAACTTCTTTAGTGTAAGACTATTTAAAGCCAAATTTGAAATACAAAAATGTATAACATACACACTTGTTATAAATACAAAATGAGTTAGACCGCGACTCTAAATACATATTTTTAAATAGCAAATGATTTCTAAAGATGCGACTTAATAAATTGCCTTATTTGAGTCGTACCCAGTCAATTTGTTATTTACTCAAATAATGCACTTAATGGCATACCTGTTAACCCTCCCCATTCAAATAGGAGACTCCCTCTTAGAAACATAAAAAAAATTTGATATTAATTTACTATAAAGCAAAGATTATTAGACGCTTTCAATCAAAATTGGTTTCAAAGTATGAATAATTCATCAAGGGGTGAATTATATAGGTCTTTTAAACAAGAATTTGGAATTGAGAAATATTTACTGAAATTAAACCAGGGTAACAGAATTACTATTTGCCGTTTAAGGTGCTCTGATATTAAATTCCCTGTTGAGACAGGTAAATGGGTCGGGATCTCTTTTGAACATAGAAAATGTAATATTTGTAATCTTCAAGATATTGGGAATGAATTTCATTACTTGTTTAATTGTGTTAATGCAGAAGTTACAAGTCTTAGAAACAAATATATTCCAAACTATTATGTACGCTATCCGTCGATGTATAAAATGTATGGGTTATTTTCAATCTGTAATGTTAATATGCTTAATAATTTGGCTATTGTTTTCAGAAAAGTAGAAAAACTTTTGTAACTATTTAATTATTATATGTATCGCCATTTCCATTGGTTGTATGAATGTAATTCCTCTTGTAACACTTTAAGTGTCTGAGTGTTTTCAAATAAAGTATTTGAATCTTGAATTTTGAAACCCCTTTTAATGGATCTCCCTCGAGGGAGATCAGATTATGATCTCCCTCGAGGGGAGAAAAAGCAGTAAGGGGAGAAAGCAGTAAGGGGAGATTATCCCCTTACTGCTTTTTCTCCCCTTAAATTTCCTCATAGACAAAATAGGTTCATTTTTAACAGTATTCACAAATTTGTTTTGCTTTCTTGGCAAAATTATGAAATATGATGCAAAATTTTAAGATCATTTTAGAATTTTAAATTTTATAAATTGTTCTAACAAGTTATATAATAGATTTCGTCCATTCCATACATGTATTCTTCATTCTTCTTTTAGGGTCGTTACGTAAAATCTTCTCCTCAGATGGGCTGGTATGAGGGAGATCTACCAAAGGTTAACATGTGCATGTATGTAATCGAGTCACATCTATTATACAATAAATTAAATGCCATTGACATAAATAAGGAAATTATCGCGTCGCAGGTTGGCCCAATTGTACACATACGTATATGTTATCTTGATTTTAACATCTGAATATCGTAAAATATCATCAAGTGAGCCAGAATGTGAAGCTTTATATTCTGGCGAGCGGGATGACATATATACTGATACATGTATTAGCAAAAGGATTAATGTGTTTACGAAAAAAAAAAATAATATATATGAAAATTTACATGGGTTATTTCGGAAGACGGCATATAAGTTGTGTAGATTGTCCATCTGACTTCTGCACTCTATCTTTTTATAGAAGATTTAAAAAAAAACTCGTGTAACAAATTTGAAAAAAAGTAAATAGATATAGGGGATGACCTAGTTCCCCGCCGATGCCACTACTGGTGGACTGTTAGTCACCGAGGGTATTCACCAACCCAGTAGCCAGTACTTCGGTGCTGGCCCGAAAACCGAATTTATTTAGAAACATGCAATATCTAAATTTTAGTAAATTTTGCTTAAAACTAAGGAGTATCTCCCTCTTGCATAGCTCTGTCCTTAGCTGATTTTGGCTTTTCTATTTAGATCTAATTGGTTATTTGTTCTCTATCAGTTTTACACCTATTTCGGTTTATGGACTTCCAAATATTTTGTTTTTATCTGCACTGAAGAGACATAAGTTGTCGATATGCGCATATGCAGAACCAAGATTTACAGTAACCTCGGTATTTTGTTATTTCTGACACTTTTCCTTGTGTATTGATTGCAGCTACATGTATAAAAAAGTACTAAATGTTATTTAGAGACAATATAGTAATGACATAAGAATACTGTCGATGATAACAGCATCATTAGTAAAGTAATAAATGCTGCCTGTCTTCGGTCATCTTCGCTAGCCAAAGGTTACGATCCGCTCCTCTTCGTGAAGATTAGAGGAGCGGATCGTAACCCTTGGCTAGCGAAGATGGTCTTCGGTACTATCCCTAAACTGAAACAATCTAACCATCTCTCAGAATTGGAAGCAAAACTTGTAATGACAGATTAGGCCAATTAAAATTATGTACATCAAAAGAAACGCACCACTTGTTGCATGGCGTCCAGTTTCTGACTTATTTAAACTTTATTGATTCCTCATGTATTTTTTTTTCGAATTCCGCATATCGAGAACGAACGAGCCCTTTTTCAAAAACAAATTTCAAATGAAGTAACAGCAATAAGTTGTAAGTGAACGAAAGTAAAAGTCACATATTTGCCTTGGGAATAGTGTCTGTTGTTGTACAGAGTTTCCAAACAGATATTTCTGTCGATGTCTTAAATTTAGGAGCAACAAAAGTTACATTTTAATTGCCTTAGGTGAAAAGGGGATTTTTTGAGAAATTGAAATTGAGAAATCTAAAATCTCAATTTTTGAAAAAAATCTTGTCAACATGATTACAGAAACATTGTTGAAAATTTCAACATGTTCTGACAAGTATTTGAAGAGATATTGCCGTTTGAATTAGAAAGTGCAAAGAAATGCACATTAGTGGTGTCTTTCTTTTGGTGATCAGAATAGATGCAGTGATAGAGGATAGACTGAATTTATTAGATGATGTGGTGACCATTTGAAGCAATTAGACAATGGGGTTACAGCGGAATTAATAGATTTAATGTCGTAGTACATTAGAACTTTTATAAGGTTTATTTAGATATGGAAACATATAGAATATACAGTGATTCATTGGAGCAAACACAACAATGAGAGGCTATTACAGCTAATGAAGGCACAGTGACATATAATATTGGACCAGTTGCTAGCAGGTACAAGTACAGAGACTGATTAATGAAATTAAACGAATTGATGCACAATATTCATGAAAGCATTTGGTATAATTTACACCCCCTTACATACATACATTATAGAAAAAAAGAAGGAAAACGGGGAATGTGTCAAAGAGACATCGATCCAAAGGGGAGTATTAACACCTCAAAGCCATCATAAGATCTTCAATGAACGGTGAGGAAACCCCACACCAAACGACAGGTCGGAGTCGTTCCCTAAATAAAGAGCAATTAAGTTCAGCGAAATAAACACCATCCCAGACTCCTATAGACATAAAGTAAACTAAGTTGAAAACAGACAGGACACACAAAGGCTTAATAAACTTCCTGACTTAGGACAGGCGCAAACCTGTTGCGGCGGGGTAAAACTAGTTTTATTGGACCCAAACCGTCCCAATATGTATTCTTTAATAGAAAACATTTACTTTCTGAAAGGAACTGGAACCTTGGAAAAGAAGTTATGTTAAGCTAGGAACAGACCACTACTTTAGAATTGTTTGGTTAAATGCGGTTAGGGCTCTTTGTTCCCCATTGCACTTTGCATCTGTATGTTTTGTACTTTTTTTTTATCAAAGTCTGAGAGAAGCAAAACAAAAATGTATTTATCAAGGCCACATGCAATATGGAACGTTTCGGTGAAAATTGCACACTATGAAATAGTTTGTTTGATGCTATTGTACAACTTGGTCACTTCCGCAATACAAAACAACGGCAGTAAAATACCGAAGGAACAAAGCACAAGATTACACAAATCAAAGTCCAGAGACAAGGCAAAAGCAAGAACACAAAATTCACAAAATTCACAAAAACACAAATTCACAAAATAAATTAGGTAAGCTTCACGAATTGAAACTCATTTAAATGAGAAAACTTGTTCCTTGTAAACTTAATAAAAATAGTGTCTTTACGGAATATATATAACTGAAGTGAAAATAAGATGTCTAGCGTCTTTTGCTTCATTGTGTAAGCATTTCGATTAGGGATTTTAGGATAATAATAGATCCGAGGCACCCCGAAAAATCTTGAAATTGCATGTTACCATAGCCTTTGGCTAGATAAATTGCATGATCAATAGATAAAGTCAAAATGCAATTTCTCTCACAAGTAAACAAAACAAACTTACCCCCTTTATTCATAATTTCATTGTACAAAAGTTTAACCTCCATTTTTACAGTATTCGTCGAGTGTTGAGTATGACCTTTTTTCTCACGTGTTAGAATGACATTATTTTCAATATTCAGTTGTTGTAAGGGATTTTAAATTTTGTTTATCCTTCAAAACATTTAAAACTTCATCGATCTTTCAGTGTTGTCAATAAGCAAGCTTATTAAAACCCCGGTTCACTAATCTTTTTTTTATATACTTAACACGTGTGACGAAAATTTAAATTGTATTGACTGGAGAGAAGACCATGTTTTATTTTTGTTTTTTTAAAAGTTAATGCATTTTGATTTCAGATGTGTACTAAGATGGCACATATCTAACTTCCCAATATTTATCGGGAAAGGGATGCATAGTATCTGCAATTGACAGGAAGTAAACAATTTCAGCGCCCCCTTTCTGTAATAGGTTGTTGTTTAAATGTAAACAATGAGAACATATGGGTTGAATGCACATGAAAGTCTCTACAAATACATGTTAAGTGTACATGTACGTGGTACAAGCAATCAATTGGAGAACGCTTTTATGTGTTGATGTTCACTTTGAAGTCTTGAGGCCTTCAGAGCGAGATTTAAATATACCTCATAGTAAATTCAAAACGCCACATTGTACCGGTTTGATCGGATGTCGAAAAACGTTTCGATGCTTATGGATTAGGGTCGACAACAAATACATCAACTTACATGTACAATCGCTGACATCCGTGGCCCGACAACAAGAAAACACCAACAACAACCAAAGGGCACTCATTTGTTCAGGTGAACAGAAACTTGGTATAATAAAATCACGAGATGTGAGCACTATAAAGAGTTCTGAATAACATTTGGTAATAACAACAAAAATACAATGCCAAACTATAGAAGTATGCTACGGGATTTTTGAGTCGTGTTCACCCTACAAACAAATCTATGATTATACGAAAAAAATCAATACATCAATACATTGACTGAGAAAAGGTGATTTTGTAGCGCTTCAGGTTAATTTTTCTTCGTCAATTTAAATGTCATATATAGGAAAAAATATATTTTAATGCACTTCAATTTCACAGATAGTTTGTTTTTATGAGGTACATATGAAAAAGAAAGGAAATGGGGTAATTGTCAAGGAGAAAACATCCCATATCCAGGTTAAAACGACCCAAAACAAAGCATCTAGGGGTCACCATACGGTCGTCAACACAGTGATGAACCTCACAACATATGGCAAGCCCTAAATGGACCCAAAAGATAAATCAATGGAAACAAACCACACCCAATTACCCAAATATCAAGAAACTAAGATTTTATAAAGAAGACATGGACAAGCCAATGACCAACATATTTCTGACTTATATAGAACAGGCGCAAAAATAGCGTTGGGGTTAAACTCGGTTTCTTAGATCCAGCCCCCCCAAAACAAAAACCAGAAGTAAAGATTTAACAACAATGCTGTATTTATATCCTTTATGAATAAGTTTGTTCAACGGATTAATAAGTTTGAAGGACAATTTATGAATTTATGCGCTTTGTAAATGATATTGCCATAGAAGTTTGGAAGCGAAATGCCCTGATGTATAAGAGCCTGTAGAACCAAATTTTCTAAATAAGTCAATGTATCTATTATAAAATTTAGAGAATGTTTTTAACAATTTATGATATCTAAACCCTTGATGCAGAAGTTTTTCAGTTAGACAAAGAATTCGGTCGTTGAAGTCAGAAACATCACTACATACTCGTGCATATCAAACAAGTTGTGAAATGTAAACCCCGTAAGAAGGGTCCAACGGAACATCGCCGTCGAGATGGGGAAAATTAACTATAGGGAAGGAGAAATCATCCCTTTTATCATAAAACTTAGTGTTTAACTTTCCTTGATTTATTGATATATCAAGATCAAGAAAATGAGTATAATCACTGCTGCTGTTGGATTTATTTAAAGTAAGTTTTGCAGGATGAATTTCATCTGTAAAATTAGAAAATTCAAGTTTATTTAAAGCCAAAATATCGCCCAAATATCTATAAGTATTGCTAAATTTATCCACTAAATGCTGTTTAAACGGGTCTTTTTGAGTTTTTGCCATGAATTGTGACTCGTAGCAATAAAGAAATAAATCTGATATGAGAGGTGCACAGTTGGTACCCATAGGAATACCTATTTTTTGCCGATAGACTGTATCACCGAAACGAACAAAAATATTATTAACTCCTTATCTACCAGTGACGGATATATCCGCTCTGCTACCAGAGACTGTTTTGAAGTACCCCATGGTCCTCCATACATCTCAATTGCAAACCTTTTGTGTGTGTCCTGTAGCTTAATGGCAAATGTCTACAGTTGATATGGTTAGTAGGTTTTTAGATCGTTTTTGTAGTAATTACAGCTGTTACAAGGGCTGCAGAAACAGAAAACTAAAAAATGCGTCAAATTTAAGGGAGGGTGCACAACCTCACAGACAATTTCACTTGAGAAAAGGAGATGAAAATGCTCTAAGTCTTATTGAATGGTGTTGAGAAAGGAATGAAAATCAGGGACATTGCAAAAGTTTATTAAAAATGACACGCAGAAAGCAACTGCAGTTAAATTAAACAGAAAAAAATCGATATTCAGCAATTTTGGCTCTACCGGCTTTCCATATATTTCTCTATCAATCGTAACGGCAAAGCTATTTTTGTAAAGGCTTCACAACTTGAAGCAGTGTTAAAGGGCTATCAATTGGTGCAAAGAAAAACAGGCTTGGCATCACTTCCGGTTCTCTGAGACGACTTTTGTGTGGAAAAACGTCAAAAAAAAACCGTTTTTGGTGGGGATGGGCATCAATTTGCAAATAAATGAAAATACGACTTTTTTGAAAAATGCTCTAGTAGGTAAAGAATTAGGAAGAAAATTAAATGCTTTTATCATATTCTGACAAATCCAGTTGTCATGTTATTCGTCACTGAAAAACATATTTATTTCGATAGGTTTAGAAATCCAGTATTCCTTCTAATTGGTATACGAGGCGATCGTTTCCGCCTTCAATTACACGAGAGCTTCTATCTCGAAAGTCCCGTATTTGAGATATTCCTCGGAAACAAGAACACAATTTAACTGAAATACATAAAGAACGTGTCCTTGCAAAATAAACAGACGAAAAGGATGACTCTAGACTGACGACCAAACAAATGAATGTACAATTATACGGACGGATGGACAGACAATGGTGAATCATGATAAACTTACTTTTTATTGAGATAAGCTTTATAAGAAATATCTTTAACATGAAGCCAAACACTTTCTTAACTTTAAACTTCAAATAAAACGACTTACATACAGCCGATGAGTGTAAGAATTTAATCTCACCGTCAGATCCCACCTTCCTTAGAAGGAACATCCCACGCTGAATTTTGCAAATTTATTGTCAGTTTTGCCAATTTCTGCACGACAGCTGGAGGGTTGGGGTTTCCAACCTCTGAATTCGCCAATGATGCATGACATTTCAGACAAACAATATGTAAATTTTTAAACAAGGTAAACTTACCCCCTTTGTTCATAATATTGTTATAAATGTGTTGTACGCCCATTTTGGTCCCTTTGCTTCCTTACTATGGATTTCTGTTTGCTATTTTTAAGGGACAATGCCCTTCACCGAAAACATATAAAGAGATGTCACACTGATTAGGGTTAACTGTCTACACTGCTCTCATTTTAGCCCATGATGATAAAATATCCATCATATCAATATTTAATTGATAATATTTGTACGACTATAATATGATACAAGTTCGAGAAATTCAGTTTGATATATCCGATATTAAAAGTCAAACCCATATTCCACCGCTTAGCTATCTATACCATTTCAACCATTATGGTATCTGACCTTGGAATGGACACGGTTATGTATTCCGGTATATGCATGAAATCATTATCCTAAACTCCTCACAGGAAGGGATCTTGGTGGAAGCTGTATACTGATCAGTTGGTAATGGGTCTGGAGCTAGCATGTCAGTTAACTGCTAGTAGTCTCTTGTGATTTCATGTTTATGTCCGTATATTTAGTTCTTTCAGTTTCATTTTTCACAATTGACTCAGTCCTGTTGCCAACTGAATTTTACTGTTGTTACGATTGTTTTTTGATTTATCACATTTTCTGTAGGGGGAAGGTTTGGGCACAATAAAACTAGTTTAACCACGCCGCAGCAGGTTTGCGCCTGTCCTACGTCAGGAAATTTATTAAGCCTTTGTGTGTCTTGTTTTTTTTCTAGTTAGTTTACTTGTCTAGGATGATGTTCATTTCGCTGAAGTTGATTACTCTTTATTCAGGGGCCGACTCCGACCTACCGTTGGGTGTGGGGTTTTCTCACCGTTATGATCTTATGCTGGCTTTGAGTTGTTATTACTCCCATATGGGTCGTTGTCTCTTTGACACATTCCCCGTTTCCCTTCTTTTTTCTACGATTAACATTATCAGTTGATGTTCTTGACTGCGCTGACGCATGCAAAGAAAAATGATTTGAAACAAGAAAAAATGCTATTCGTGTTTGAAACTTTTCAAGTAAGAATATTATCAGTTTATTAAACGTCATTTTTCGAAATAAGGTTTGTATGACCAGATATAGATTCGAAAACTCGTATTTTTATTGCTTTAAAAGAGAAAGATGGATTTACATGATTGTGTTATATATCTACGCAATGATCGCCTTCCGTCACCATGTACATGCATATTCCGTTTTCCTTTGCGGTTTCAAACTGTAAACGATTTTCATCAGGTTGATAATTAAATACCGAACTTGCTGTAAATTTTGTTTCTGCATATAACCATTTCGACAAGTTATGCCTCTTCAGTGCGGATAAAATCTAAATATTTGCATTACCGTAAACTCAAATGTGAGAACAAATAACCAATATGATCTAAATGGAAAGCCAAAATAAGATTTTCATGAGGAGATACTCCTTAGTTTTCTACAAATTTACAAAAGAATTAGAAATTGCAGTTTCCAAATCAAACCGGTTTTTGGGTCAGCACCGATGGGCTGGTGAATACCCTCAGAGACTATAAGTCCATCAACAGTAGCATGGACCCTGTGGTTTCCTAATACCAAATGTACTGTAAATTTTGTTTTTGCATATATGATCATTTCGACAATTTATGTCTGTTCACTGCAGATAAAATCCATGAAATCTGAATATTTGGAAGATAGTTAAACTAAAAAATACTTGCAATACTGATAGAGAACAAATAACCAATATGTTTAAAATGGGAGGGCAAAATTAGCTAAAACACAAATAACAATAAGAGGATATAAAAAAATCTCTTATCAATAAGATTTTGTCAAAAATTAAATTTAATGACAGACAGGAAAACTTAAAGAAAAAAGATAAAAGGGTAAACAATTTACAACCCAATTTATCTTTTGTAGCGACCTATCACCACCATGCAGAAACGCTTCAAAAGGTGATAAAGAAACATTGGTCTAGCATTAAAATCAATGGGATTCTCTCTGAGAAAAATCCCCGGGGGCTACTCGCTATTACTAACTAAGGTAGTTTGAGTGTGCCGCAGGAATGGGTCATGTTTTTACGATCAGTTTGTCTTAAACAGGGTATCTTTTTCACCTTTGCTGTTTTGAACAGGGTTATAATTTTCACATATTGTCATCTGGAAGATTGTTTTAGTATATTTACCATTTAAAACAACAGTTAAAACTAGTATCCATTTGTATCAGATTTATTCTATGTCCATAGAAGGCTTCATTGGCTATTTTTCTTTAGCAGGGTGTTGACTTTGGAAGTGAGTACAGTCTTAGACAGGGTATATATTTTGTCTCTTCTGTCTTAAACAGGGTTTGTTTTTTCATATTTTCTGTCTTAAACAGGGTCCCTTTTATTAGGGCCATCGGCAGAGTATTACCAAAAAATATTGGCAAGTAGCCCCCCCCCCCGGGAAAAATCCAACAGTAACTTTCAAAAGATATCGCAACATTGGCGAATTAGCCAAACGAACCATAAGATAATGTTTCATAGGAAGCAGCCTAAACATCTTCATATAATTAGAATAATTAGGTGTTACCTTTACAAATTTAGCAGATTATGCTTCATTAAATGAAATGACTCGCAAAAGTCAAGTAAAATATACACAATATAAAAAAACCAAAACATAAAAACCAAATAGAAAAATAAATAAAATGAATACAAAAATACATGTATACATATATTAATATAACAAAAAAATGAATTGCGGTCTATGAAGAGTGGTTTCCCTTGGTATATATCCTAAAAAACCCGAAACATTGTACACGTAGCACGTAATCAATAAAAGGCCGGAGATATGATCCTTCCCATAGACGGGTGGATATTGGATCAATTTCAATACAATTTGCATGAGGGAGATACTCCTTAAGTTTTAAACAAATTTACCCCAAAAAATTAGATAATGCAAGTTTCCAAATCAAATCGGTTTTCGGGTCAGCATGTACTGACTACTGGACTGGTAAAACCCTTGGGGACTAACAGTCCATCTGCAGAGGCATGATGAATGTTTTTCGTTTTAATTCGTACTTTTTTCAATTCCTCTTCGTATCCGAGGTTAATGGTGCAATCGCTGTGAGTGGAATATACAACAATGTCTTAGGAAAGAAAATATTCGCCTGAAATGTGAAAGCTTTTTGCCTTCAGTATTTTTTCTACACATTTCCGCACCTTCACAATGTGTTGTACGTACATTGTTTTTTATACTTAATCTGATAATTTGTTTGGATATCCGGTTTGAGCTTTTTTTTAAATCTAGAGTTTCAAAAAATGTACCTTAAACTTAGTAAGATAGGGAAAAAAAACGTATGCAAACAAGATGCCAGTGCATATTAGTACATCTGATTATTTTTTTTCCAAATTATGATTAGATATTCATTTGCGGATCAAAGGGGGTTTAGGGGGTCGGAATCCTTTTTTTCTGGAGAATTTTAGAGGGAAATTACGAAAATGGCAACAAAAAATCAACAAGAACACCTTTTTTCTTGATTCGTTCTTCGCTGGCTGGATCCGACTGTTAAAGCTCACATTGGTCTTCAACTAGCTGAGCTTAAAGTTTCAATATAATGGCAATACTTTGATAAAGACAACTGTTAAAGCATGCGATACAACTCCTGATTCTGAGGTATTCAATTCTCGACATGCAAAGCTTGCATTTATTTAGAAACAATTTTTTATAACACTAGTGTCCATTGTCGTCGTGGTTTGCGTTCACTTTTTCATATGAGCAAGAGCAAGAGTAAAATAATGCATTTTGTCCAGAAATTTCAGTAATAGGTAATTTGTGTAAAAATGTCAGATCATGGACCAGAGATATTACAATCTCAAATATATAACTTGGTTAATCTTTTGTTTACATCCAAATGTCTGTTTTAAGCTTAAATACACGATGAAGCTAATTACTTTATTTGGTATCGAAATACAAGTACATGTATTGAAAAGTCGTGATTTACATCTTGCATTTCCTTTTTAATACAAATCACTATTCAACGTGAGGATATACTATTTCTATTACACATTTCAAACAAGTAAATACAATATAACTGACATGGATAGTAACACATGTAGCTCCTGGGAGGGTCAGGTAACATGTACAACATCACGGGCAATTATTTTGTTGGCAAGGACCAAAGTTACAAATCTGACTACATGGATGATACCGAATTGTGGCATAAGAGAGGGCTATGGTAAATATGATATCACGGCCGATTGTTTTCTTGGCCTAATCTGGCTTCTTGGAGGGTCAGGTAAAAAACATCAATATGTACTACTGAAAAGGGTTTTCTGTTCAGTAACAAGGACACTAATTCGAAAATTTGCTTTTTATGACGTTGAAAAAAAAATAAAAGTAATAAGGAGAATCTACTTTATGCATTAATCTTTTCTATATAGGCTTTTTGTACTTTACTCCATATCCCTTTATTTATTCATTTTGTGTATTTTTAATCCATATATGTATAAATACTACACAAGGTTTCAGATGTCGTGCGTTTACTATATTGTTTTTCTAGAGCACAACAGAGAGCGAAATACGAGTGCTTTTCACCAATAGGGAATAATGTATTATGGGTAAGTTGGCCTTAGAGACTTATGAAAATAATTGAATAATGAAAACTGTGTTCAATGATTAAGTAGTCATAAAATTCAAGAAATGAATTAAAATGAGCAGTATCGGCCAAGTGCGAATCGATGAAATCAGTGTAATAGTCTAAATAATGGATGCGATTCGGATAAAGAAATTATTACTGTAATAAAATCAATAATGTTTATTTCAGTAATAATGATTTTTTCAACAGTTGCATATATTGTTACGACTATAATAATGATCTCATCGATTCGCACTTGGCCGACAGTGATGAGTTCATCGACAAACGATTTTTCATTCGAAAATCAGTTCAAAACAAGGAATAACTAATCATTAGATACAAACATTGTATAGAAAAAAAAACTTGACTTCAGTCTTAGGCCAAGACAAGTTATTTCTATATTTGGCGTCCGCGCATTGAACATGTGATTTTAAGACAAAACAAAGAACGGGAAGTTTTTCGTTTTTGTGATCAAAATGGTAATTTAATCGTCGTTCAATAATACCTCAAATATAAATACTATTAAAAAACTTGAAAAAAACGACTAACATTAACTGAAATGGGAATAAATGCTAGCATTTATTCCCATTTACCTTGAACTTGCTATGAGGTATGAGTAAAGCTCATTGTTGAAGGCCTCATGGTGACTTCAAAATGAAGGACATCAATAAAAGCGTTGTTCCATTAACTCAAAAATATTAAAAAACTGATAGAGAACAAATAACCAAAGTGATCTAAATGTAAAGCCAAAATCAGTTTTAATGAACATTGGTCACATTAAAGTGTGTTATTTTCAAAAACCCTTTCCTTTTTTGTTTGGTTTTTGTTTGTTTGCCTCATACCCTCCTTTATTTCAAAAATACATTTTGTAAAGTTGAAGCCAAACGGAAAGTTAAATTGGTTTGGCCTTACTTCTTGATATAGAATAAACTTTTTTGTTTTACGTTTGATTAGTTGTTTGTCGCTAAGGCTTTCTGTTGTACGGATAATATGGCCATTGTCGTTCCTTTGCTTGGCTTTACTAGTATTTGTAGAGCCTTTATCTCACTTGCATTCACTCAAAAACGATTCGTATGCTGTGTATATATTTTTGTTATGGAGAGAATTCCCTATATGGATATACTTTCATATTTTGAAATTTTGACATTTTATTACTTTCGTAATTTCCAAATGTCATTTTGGCCACGTGTTTATAGTTCCAAAATCTCACTATTTTATAATTCGAAGTGTTCTTACAATTGAATTGACGAGTGCCCTGTAATTGTCTATATGTTGTAATTGTCAATTGGCTTGAAACACTTATGCTTTTGTTGGGCTACATATGGCAATAGTTGTAAAAGCACTTTGCGAGTTTCATGTACGTTTGTTGACGCATCCATTACTAGAATAGACATCGATATAGGATTGTTCGATATCTAACAAAGATTTCCACTCAAACCTGTGGTAGATACCGTCTTTGACTTACAATAAGCTAAAACATGGATGTACCATTTTTGCTACAATAAGCAATTAATTTCGCTCAAACCGGTGCTTGAGCGGTATGACAAAATCCCTTTGAAGGCCTCATGGTGACGTCAAGATGAAGAACACCAATAAAAGCTTGGTTCTACCATATATTTGTAGAGACTTTGCCTTATGTGCTTTAACTCAATATCCTTTCACTGTAATCTCAAGACATGTTTGTTGCCCAATCCTACTGTTGTTGTTTTTTTATTTTGCCAATGAAATATTATTATTTAAATTTGAATTAAACTTACTAATGCTTATATAAACTATTGTATTTAAAGCTTTAACCCATGCACATTTGATTCAACATCATGCTTACATAAAAATGATTTTCCAAGATTAAGAAATATGCGTAAAATATTTTTTTTAGGTTTGACAATCATGACTACGCTTATATAAAGCGAAACACTTTAATACCTGCAAAACGCTTCTATGATTATAACTTTCAGATTTGCAACGTGACATATTAAAGAGCGCACTACAATGTGTGTGAAATCTCAAATTTCTGTGACAATTTATGACGTACAAGTAATGTATATAACGCAAAAGATTTTGATAAAATCAGAGCATACATATACCCAGAAACAGGACAAGACAGCAATTTAAGTGAGTTTTGTTTAATTACAGAATAAGATTTCTAAATATATTTTTTGAAGAATTTTATGCGTATAATGGATATTTTTTTCATGTGGCATCAATACGATTCGGTAAAAAAAATCCCTATTTTGTTTCCTTCTTCTCTTTTTTTATTTGTAATAAATTTGTTTTTCATGGTTCGCTTTGAAATGTAACTATAAAAAAAATGAATGTATCATTTTGAAGTTTGAAAGGGATTAACAACGTGTTAACCGGACTCACTACAGCACTTCATCTAATAAAAGTACTACTGTCACCACTTTCGTATCTCAATGAAACTTCAACGTAATGCAGACAAAGGCAATTAAATCGGAAACACACACACACACACACACACACACACACANAAAACAAAACAAAAACATCACACGAGTACAACACAGTAAAGAAAAAAAATATGATATACATGTACCTTGCTTGGTATTTTTTATGACTTAAAAATGTGCAAATAACAAATTTATGAAAACAGTTTGACGACACAAAGTGTTCATCTATCATAGTTGTTTTGATAATTCACATTTCAATTACAGTACTCAGACATATATTTTAACATGTTTTCTTTGATCTAATTTAATGAGGATTTTTTCGATTGTTTAAGAAAGTAGACCTTGGTTAAGGGGGATAACTCTGAACATTAGTTTGAAAAAAGACAGTTTCATCGATGCTATTTAACTCACATGTCCCAAAGGATCAGTTTTAACTATTACCGTCACTTGGCGTCCGTCGTCCATCCGCCCGTTAAACTTTCACATTTTCATCTTCTCCCCTGAAACCACTGAAGCAAATTCACCCAAACTTCACAGGAGTGGTATATGGAAGGTCCTTTACAAAGATTGCTCAATTCATTCCGACCCGACAAAAACATGGCCGCCAGCGCGGAACTTATGTTTAACATTGTATCCTATGGGGAAAATCACATTTTCATCTTCTCTGAATTAAGTGCACCCCCATATATGCCAATTGCAAGGCCAAAATGTTCCAGAGAAATAAATGTTACTACTGTATCTAAAAACCCTAAAGTCTGATGTTGGTAACAACCTTTGACGAAAATTCAAACAAACTTTACAGGAATGATGTATCAAGATGTTTTACAAAGATTGCTCATTTCGTTTCTATCAGTCAAAAAACATGGCTTCCGGCCCGGAACTAAGGTGGAACATAGGACCCTATGGGAAATATGAGATTTAAATTTTCTGCTCTTAAACCGCTGAAGCAAATTTAGCCAAACTTTACAGGAATGATGTATGGAATGTCCATTTACAAAAATTGCTCATTTCGTTCTGATCTAACAAAACATTGCTCTCAGTGTGGAACTTAGGTAAAAAATTTTATCATATTGGAAAAATAACATTTCATCTTCTCCTCTGAAACCACTGAGGCTAATTTAGCCAAACTTAAGAGGAATTATGTATGGAAGGTCCTTTACAAAGATTGCTCATTTCGTTACCATCCGACAAAAAATGGCCGCCATCGCGGAACCTAATTTTAGTTATTTGTTCTATATCAGTTTTTAAACATCCTTGAGTTTATGGTCTTCGAAACGTTTAGATTATATCTGCACTGATGAGACATAAGTTGTCGAAATGCGCATATGCAGAAAGTAAATTCACAGTAACTTCGGTATTTAGTCATATAACAAAGTACATTTTTTGTACCTTATGAGAAAAATTGGATTTTCGTTCTTCTCCGTTGCAACCATTGAAGCAAATTTAATCAAACTTTGCAGGAATGATGTTATGAAGATCCTTTACAAAGGTTGCTCATTTGGATTTGATTCGACAAAAACATGTCTGCCAAGTGCTTAACTTAGGTTGAACATTGGAACCTATGGGAAAATTTCCTCTGAATCCCCTGAAGGTTCTTGATATTTCGTTCAGATTAGACAAAAAAAAAACATGGCCGCAAGCGCTGTATTTAGGTTTATCATTGGACCCTGTTGGAAAAAATTGCATTTTTGTCTCGCTCGCGACGAAAGTCACGAAAGCGACACATAGCGATCTAAATTCCGTCGTCGGCGTCGTTATCATTTATTTTAACCCTGTGGTTAAATCTTATAAACATCAATATCTTCATCAAATCTTCATGGAATCGTTTGAAATTTGGACAGAGGTAAGAAATGGTCAGAAAATTGCCTTGACCGAAAATTAAAAAAAAAAAAAATTCCGTATTTTCCCCGCATTTGTACTTTTTTGCGCAGGAAATTCATTTCAACCCTGTAGATAAAAGTTTTTAGAAGTCAAATGAAGTTATTAAATCTTATTGGAATTTCACAAAAAGTGGTAAAAAGTTAGATGATGGTCAGAAAATAACCTCAAGCTGACAAAAGATTTTTTTTTAGTTTATCTATATTTTTTTTTCAAAATTTGGACTTAGTTTTTTGCTAAAAAACTTCAAATTAATGTTAGTTGTTTAGAAGTAGAATAGAGTATTTAAATGGTAATAAAATTACATAAAAATTAACATTTTTGCATAGAATGAGCAAATGTGTAACAGGCTTTTGGAATTTTGATTCCGGTTCCAACTTTGGTAAATTTCCTGAAAATGTCAAAGACCAATAATTTCTGAATTGTTTGCATCCAATTACAAATTTTAACAATGTTTTAGTATCAAGCATAATTTTGATCACTAAATAATTCAATAACATGGTTCCAACTTTGGTAAATTTCCTGAATATCTCAAAGACAAGCTTTTTTAATAGAAATTCTTGTTAGCAACAATGCTTTTCTAATAAATTTGAATCAAACAATATATTTTTATACGACTGCAAAAAATTTGAGGTCGTATAATGGTAAAGCGTTGTCGTCGTCGTCTGTTGACACTTTTGTTTTTTGGCTAATAATTTAAGTTCCAGTTGATCAATCCTTATGAAATTCTAACCCAATGTTCCTTAACACAAAAGGAAGACTGATCAGTTTTGGATTTTGTAGCCCTCCTGTTTTCAAAAAGGGCCAAAAGGGNTTGTCGACCCGGTCAACCTTGTCAACGCGTCGACCTATAGTCGACTTGTCGACCTTGTCGATCTTGTCGACCTGTCGACCTAGTCGACCTGTCGACCTTGTCGTTCTGTCGACTTTGTCAACCTTATTCAGGTCGACAGCCTGACACTTTACGGTATGGATAGTATGCTGGTTTCAGTTTAAACAATGACCGATTTACTCCATACAAAATCTGCCTTCTCTTTTTGGAAGAACTATTTTTCCAGATACTTTAGTTGACCCGTGATGGCTGTCGACCTTGTCAATGTGTCGACCTTTCTACTTAACCTATCTATTTAATATGTTGGTTGGAAGATAGACTTACGCGTATGAATATATTTATTATGCTAGCGTATTAATTTTCATAAGCGATCTACTTTTCCAGATACTTTAGTTCATGAGATAAATGGAGCCAAAAAGGGAATCACATTTTTTTTAAATTTCTTGTCCAATTTGAATGCAGTTTATATGAAAAATTACTTTTTTCTCGTATGAGCTATGAAGGGCTAAAGGGGGCCAAAATTACATAAAATTTTCATTTTACATCAGATTTCGATTGGATTGCTTTTTTTTTACATTTCTCTTGTCTTGGCTTTCAGTAGTATGCCAACGGATTTTTCGTATCAATTACCGTTTCAAAGCTATAAGGGGTCAAAACGGTCAAAATTCCAATTTTCACAAAAATGTAAATTTTTTATTTCGCATCGAATTTCAATAGATTTTTTCTTTGGATTTGTCTTGTTGTAAACTTTCAGCAATACATCAACGGATTATTCGTATCTTTTACTGTTTACGAGCTGTAAGAGGTCAAAAGGCTAAAAATTGCAATTTTTGCAAATGTGTAAAATCCTAATTTTTCATTGGATTTTTTTTCTTTGGATTTTCTTGTCGTAAGCTTTCACTGTTATATCAACGCAACGGATTATTTGTAGCTCATAAGGTTACCGAGATTTAAGGGATCAAAGGGACCAAAATTGCAATTTTCTGAAATTTATATGTAAAATCTTTATTTTTTCATTAATAGTATTGCAACAGATTAAGCATACCTCTGATAGGTTCTGAGCTTCCAGGGATCAAAAGGGTTAATTTCTATATTCCTATGTTGATTCCATTTAATTACAGCGTCAATCTCCTTATTGTATCTATCTAGTTACTGTGACAAGCTCCTTACCGTGTCCACATTCAATTTATAATACAACTGTTCAAATTACAGAAGTCAACATGATGCAGTCGTATCATGCTGCACTCCGCGTAGCCCTTTATTTCGGTTTATGGACTTCCAAATGTTTTGATTTTATTTGCACTGAAGAGACATAAGTTGTCCAAATGCGCATAAACAGAAACAAAATTTACAGTTACTTCGGTACTTTGTTATTTATTACCATTGGGCCGATGCCTCTGCTGATGGACTGTTAGTCCCGAGGGTATTCACAAACCTAGTAGCCAGTATTTCGGTGCTGGCCCGAAAGCAGATTTTATTTGAAAACTTGCAATATCTAAATTTTTGAAAAAAAAGTTGTTTAAAACTAAGGAGTATCTCCCTCTTGCATAGCTCTGTCCTTAGCTGATTCTGGCTTTCATATTTAGATCTTATTGGTTATTTGTTCTCTAAAGGTCCTTAACAAAGATTGCTCATTATACCCCTGCTCCGAAATCTGAAGGATATGCTGTTTTACTCTTGTACGTCATTCCGCCCGACCGTATACATGTATTCTAGTAAGCAAGGGCTCACAGATTGCTTGTCTTATTCTGATTCGACAAAGAAAAAGAAACCGTGGCCGCCATCTTCTATGAAATTATTGAATCAAATTAAACCAAACTGAATTGGAATATGTATGGAACTACAGCTTAAAATTAGACCGTAAGGGAAAAATAATTTTTGGTCATCATCATATGCATGGCTCATATTAGAAGCATTTTGTCAGGTGAGCGACCCAGCCTCAGTCCCTGAGCCTTAGTTAAATATTTCTTTGTGAAAAAAAAATAAAATCTTCTATGTTACTTTAATACACATGCCTTAAACACATATACACTAGCTTGAGACACTAGTGCTTAGTCGGGAAACAGATGGCAATGATTGTAAGAGCACTTTGCAAGTTTAAAACAACGGCAGTAGAATACTGAAGGAACAAAGGGGTGAAATCTACAAAAATCGAGGTCCAAAGGCATGGCCAAAACGAGAACATGGAAAACAACGACGCCAGACACAAAACAACGACGCTAGACAGACAAAAGGCAAAGAAACAGAAATCATTTAGGTTTTTTGACGATCGTGCATCAATGACCACAAAGTACATGAATGTATCATTGTTTTACATCCAGCAAAGAATTCCGCTGTAACCGGTTCTAATGCCGGCTTGAGCTTACTATGAGGTATGACCAAATTCATTGTTGAAGGCCTCGTGGTGACTTCAGAATGAAGAACAACAAAAATAGCCTTGTTCCTTTGTTTGACTCTAACGTGTTTTTGTAGAACTTTGTCTTATGTGAATTTAGTTTCATTTTTAGTTTTAATATATGCGATTTTTAGGAGTTATGTCACTTAACCCAAGTCTACTCCTTAGATATCCTTTTTACATCTGTATGATAAGCAAAATGTTTTTTTGTCTTTCAGACTGAGCTTGGTATACCTTTCAGTGTCATCACCTACCTGCAAAAGATGGCATTGACACAGTCTGAACTTGCTGATAAATGGCGTAGAGATACTATGCTGCAATTTGCACTTGGTTCAGAGTTTATACAATCTACTTACTTCAATCCGAAAACTTTACATGAAGATGTGTCAAGGACATACTACCTCTACGTTCAACCTGTACTTATTATTCTTTTAATGATATGGTTTGGTTTGATTATCCGTGCTCTTTGGACGGATGAGTTTCTGAAAAAATTTGGCTTCATGACAGTTTACAGCAGCTTAGATATCTCCATTCTCATCATACAAAATGCTTTCTTGGCATACGTCTTTTTACAAGAAGCTGATTACATTCAATATGAATTGTGCTATGCGTACGAGATTGCCACCAGCGTTCTTCCAAATGTCCTCAATACCTTTTCGCAATGGCTGAAAGTTGCACAGTGCTTCCAAAGATTCATCATCTTGTATAAACCAGTCAAGTTCCGAACTTATCTTAATTCCAAGAGCATTACGATATTTGTATGCCTTTTGACAGTTGTTTGTCTTGGCATCGGTGGCTACAATGTATTTTACATTGATTTCGAAAAAGTTGTGATAATCGATAAGGCAACCATGAGGTCAATGGAAATTTGCCGTGAACCGTTCATATTCGATAGCGAGAAAAATGAGAGATATAACACCTTCTCAGAAATTAATTTTATTCTAACATTTGTTTTATCGTTTGCTCTCCCGACTTTATTTTTCATACCTTTAAGTGTAGGCTTAGCTGTCAAAATGAGGTCACAAATTAAATTTCAGCGACAACATCGTATGGGGCAAACTGTTACAGCAGCTCGTTCTGAGCGATTAATAAAAGTAGTTACTGCCGCAACTGTAATGTATGCTATTATTACATTGATTGTTTTGGCATGGCTAATAGTTACGCAGTCAGTAGATGGCTTCAAACTAGCCCAATCCAACATAGGGAAATATTCAGTGCTTGCAACTAATTTGATCAACATCATCAAAATACCTTTGAACTTTGCGATGTTTAGCTGGCTTTCTGGACCATTTAGAAACAATCTGAAGAAGGCTGGATCAAGGCTGCGGAAACTTTGTTTTTGTTGTTGCAAATAATGATTATAATGATGTGATTTAGTAGCTATTGCGAGTGAAATCTGTGTATTACTGTTATTTGTAATAACAATATGACATACAAATAACTTAACCGGGGAAATTAAAAAGCAGTAGACATGCTGAAACACTGGAAAGCTGCAGAAATACAAGTTTGACTCAACGAGAAATCTTACTGTTAGATTCCTGAATGATTGGAAATGGAAATAGCTTTTGGTGTACCCCTATACCTGATAAAAGAAAAAGACTCCGTATATTTAGTTCTTTCAGTTTTCATTTTTCACAGTTGACTCAGTCCTGTTGCTAACTGAATTTTTCTGTTGTTAGGATTGTTTTCTTGATTTATCACATTTGCTATAGGGGGAAGGTTTGGGCCCAATAAAACTAGTTTAACCCCGCCGCAGCAAGTTTGCGCCTGTCCTAAGTCAGGAAATTTATTAAGGTTTTGTGTGTCTTGTCTGTTTTCTATATAGTTTACTTTATGTCTAATGGAGTCAAGGATGATGTTTATTTCGATGAACTTGATATCTCTTTATTTAGGGGCCGACTCCGACCTGCCGTTGGGTATGGGGTTTCCTCGCCGTTCATTGAGGATCATATGGTGGCCTTAAGTTGTGATTACTCCCCTTTGGGTCGTTTTCCCTTTGACACATTCCCCGTTTCTCTTCTTTTTTTCTATGTATTGATTGAAGCTAATCACCAACCAATAATGAAAGATAACATCAGCTGTTGGTCATTTTAGATGTAATAAAATATTGAAACTTGAAAAAAAATAATAAAATGAGACAAGCAAATTCTATAACTACCCATAAAGCACGACAAATCAACGTATGTAAACATATAAAAGCTTGAGGCCATAAGGAATTCCTTTAACTATTCAAAAAGCATGACAAGAGACCGTTCACTCTGGTGTTTGTATGTGAATATGAGAAAAACTCTGTATCTACGCACAAAGCATGACATGTGACCAAACACTCTGATGTATTTTTGAAAACATGTAAAAGCTCAAATAAAAAGCAAATCCTGTATCAACCCACAGAGTATGACATGCAAATGTACACTACAATGTTGGTATGTAAATATGGAAAAATTTCAGATGATAAGCAAAATCTGTGTCTACATAAAAAAGCATGACATGTGACCGTGCGCTTCGATGTTGCTATATAAATATGGAAAAGTACAAATTATGCCTTGACCTTATACTCTGGTGTTGGTATCTAATCGTGTAAAGACTCCAGGTGATGAGCAAACTCGATAACTACATAAAATCATGCCTTGTGACCGTACACTTTGATATTAATTGTTTTAGGCGAATAGCAAAATACATATTAAGTAATTGTTATTTTAAAGCAAAAATCGAAATTAAAATCCTGTTATAAGCATTTCTTATGTTATTCAAGACACTTTGATTCTTGCAAATGCTTTGGACTATTCATTATCTTGTTTGTCTTTCCTTTGATTCTCTCGATTTCGAAGCATTTTAACTGATAATTCATTTCGAATTATTTACTAACCCCGAAATGTTCACCTAATTAATTTTTATTCATCTTCATTCATATATATATGACCTTCTGTTTATTAGATTAAGTTACATGTGAGAAAAATTTCCTGGTCCAAGGATCGAACCTGCGCTACATTTCTGTAATATCAAGGTGATAACAACATGCCGAAGTAACTGTGAATTTAGGTGCTGCATATGCGCATTTCAGATAAAATCTAAACGTTTGGAAGACCATAAACTCAAAAATGTTTAAAACCTGATGGAGAACAAATAACCAATATGATTTAAATGTAAAGACAAAATCAGCTAAGGACAGAGTTTTGCATGAGAGAGATACTCCTTAGTTTTCAACATAATATACAAAAGTTTAGATATTGTAAGTTTTCAAATACAGTTGGCTGATCAGACGATTTTAGAAAGCGTTGCGACTATAATCGCAAGTTTACGAACATATGTTAAAGTGACAACAGATCGATGACATTACTCAGGTAATTTTTAAAATACAACCTAATCGGGATATATATAAAAATAAGTAAACAAATATCTGAAACAAGATCAATATAAAAGGAATCTTGTTCGTATGAAGAACAAAAATTAAACTAATTAATATATGTAGCATAAATTAACTGATTCAAATAAACATGAGAAGAAGATTCTATTTCTATGGCGGGATGTCAACTTTTAGTTTTAGACAAATACTTTTTTAATTTTCATATTCGACGGTATTTTTTTTATATTCGAGGTCTTTAAGTTAATGTTTCAGAGTAATTAATTCAATTAAAGTGCTTCGTCAGAAAAAAGGAAAGGGTGGGGGGTTAAATTACCACCCTTTTTCTTACGAATTCAATTGATTACTCTGAAATATACTTTAACTATTACAAAAGTTATAGTAACGTCAATTGGGGTAATGACAAATTACAAAACAGAATTGTCAAGAGCCGAGATCAAATTGGCAAAAGAATAAGACAAGTGTTAAACACCAGAAATTGAAGATGAATTTGCCTCTCTTATTGCTCACAAACTCAAGAGCTATCAGAACAATTGCTTCATACTCAAGAACTATCAGAATAGTTGCCTCATAATGATTATAAGTTTGCAGTGCATTCCCAAAGTAATGTCTTATGTCGTACTATAATGGTTGCAACAAGGTTCAAAACAGGCAATTTTGAAGCTTTTTCATTTACATTTAAAACTGTACTAGTTTTCAAATGACATGTATTTCAAACTCCTTTTTATTGAACTGATGAAACTCATCAGTGGTCAGCCGCTGTTATTTATTTCAAGATTTTACTAATTTATTGTTTACTACGAAGCATCTTAAACTGTCTACACACAAAACAAATAATAATTACAAATACTTGCCAATCAGTCCAATAATTAAATATACAGAAAAGACTAAAGCCAAAGTCGAAATAGCTGTGTCTACTTTTGATATACACTATGGAGATTAAAAATGTAAATAGGTTTTAGATACTGTAAACGTGGAAATTTTCGCGTGGGGGTTATTTTCGCTTACACTTTCTTAAATTTCGCGTTTGGGAATTTTACGTGAATATAACCCCCACGCGAATACTTTTAATAACAAACGGTTTATCATCAAATTTTGAAGATCTGCGAATAATGTAACCACGTGAAAGGTTCGAGCTTGACACTTACGACGAAAATAACCACGTTTACAGTATTTGTTTTCGACTAGCTTAACCTGCACTCAAGAAATAATTGTTGGAAATGGCCAACAGCAAAAACCTTATTTACAGTAAGGTCGGTTTCAATTCGCCGTTCCAGAAACTCAGGAGTTGTGGTTACAGTGATTGTATTCGAAATTTTGGTGTACGAACAATCGATTTTCGACCAATGACGTTCCATGATTTACACTCTTGGCCAATCAAAATATTTTGGTGTACGCTCTATCTACAATGCTTTAGTTTCTGAAACGGCGAATTGGTTTTCATATTTTACTACTTGGTCGATGTATCTCCTGGTGGACTGTGACTTCCCGTGTGTATTCACTAATTAATGAAGGAAAGATAACAGGAAACACTTACAACAACATTAAAGTCACATGTCACAATTAACCTACCCCGATTCTGGTCTGAAAACCGCTTATATTCAGAAATGTGAATACATGTATCCTTATTTGGAAAAAAAGTATCTCAATTGTGCAACTCCCCGTCCTATAATAGTTGTGACTTTTCATCTAGATTATATTGACTCTCGATCAATTAAGATACACGGGAATTTTGAGTCTTACAATGTTCTGGTTCGATATGTACTATAGAGACACAAGTTGTCGAAATGGTAATAAACAGAAATTAACATTTCAAAATAACAGTTTTAACAACCGGATCACCTGAACGAGGCGACCATAATACTGGTATACTAGTTTATTAAGCCTTTGTGTGTCTTGTCTGTTTTCTAGTTAGTTCACTTTATGTCTATGGGAGTCTAGGATGATGTTTATTTCGCTGACCTTGAATACTCTTTATTTAGGGGCCAGCTCCGACCTGCCGTATGGTGTGGGGTTTCCTCACCATTCATTGAAGATCTTATGGTGGCTTTGAGTTGTTATTACTCCCCTTTGGGTCGTTGTCTCTTTGACACATTCCCTTCTTTTCCCTAGTATTGTTATTAATACTGGAACAAAATTTTATTCCAGCATTGTCTCAGAGTATTGTTCCAGTACTGTTGATTAATATTGTATTGTTTAGTTAATTTACATTGTAATAATTAAAATTGGTCATTACAGAATTACTGGACATAATGGAAAAATAAAATAAAATATCATGTTTTAATAAAATTTTATCACAAATAATTTATCATGCAATTTATAAGTTTCAAAGGGATGCTCAAATTTACAAAACATATTTCAAAATAATTTTTTTCCATACAGTGAATGTCTGTGGTCATGCTTTTTGTTGTTTATTTTTACTACTAAAACACGTCCATACTTCAGCTGTGAAGATTTTCCAGTAATGCAATATTTATACATGTACATGATTTGCAAATTTATGAACATATACACATTGTATTAAATAAATAAGATTATTTTTTTCATAAAATGTTACTGATTTTTCAACATTTTTGATATTATGGTTTTCCAAACGTTAAGATTTTATCTCCATTGAAGAGACATAAGTTGTCGAAATGCGCATATACAGAAAATAAATTCACAGTAACTCCGGTATTTAGTCACTAATACAATATTGGGCTTTGAAATTTTCCCATAGACAGCGCTATTTAAAATTGAGTTTTGTGCGGAACTTTCTGAGTGTATATTCATTAAAATCAATGACGAAAGCACAAATTTATACTGTTGTTGAAAGCAACACGAGTCGTGTAATACGTAGATACGAACTATCATTGTTGAATAATTAATTTTGCTAAATTACTACTTTAGGATATTGGTACGTCTATTTTTTCTGCATTTAAGGATAGATAGATCATTGTTCATGTATGATGCTTGGGAAGGATTGGGCTTATTCAAATAAATAAATTTTCGGTTGAAAATAAATATTCTTATCTCACTTCTCATTAAAATAAATTAATTAATTTTGAGTTGAAGAATAAATTTTTGTTGCAACTGGACATAAATTATCTAAGGTGACTTCGGTGAAAATAAATAATTTGATTGAGATTTTCATAAAAAAAAATATATTTGCTAGGCAAAATCGCCCAAGCCCTCCCCTGCAAATCAAATGGTCGTCCCCTAAAGTATGATCTTAAACGCTGTTACGGCACATATTGTCGCCCCTGCACATATTGTCGCCGGCGACAATATGTGCAGACGTATCGGCACATATTGTCGCCCTGCACATATTGTCGCCTGTACATATTGTCGCCGGCGACAATATGTGTAGTACATTTTCGGCACATCTTGTCGCCAGTTTTAAAAGAACATGTACTTGATAAATGCATTAGAACAATATTGAAGTAGCAAGTGTACTTCATTGATTCTACGTCTCTGGGAACAAAATACCTTCTGTTTCCATGGGAACTGAGATTGGAAGAGAAATTTTAAAATGTAAGTAGTGGAACCAAAGAACTCATGCCTACTACATAAATGGAAAAATACAAATAAACAAAATGTTGAATAGTAACAAATGAAGCTACTTAGGGTTTTAAAAATTTGTTTCACTAATATCCTTGCCTTACAAAGGGTATGCTAAAGACCCCCCCCCCCCTTTCCAAGTTGCCCAGGTAAACGTGCCCTTTTCTGAATACATTATTCAAAAGATTTTTCTAGACAAATCTGTAAGTTTCGCGAATAAATAACGTCATAGAAAATAGTGGAACTATAAGGGTATGTAGGGACTCTTAGAAAAACAGTCTATGTCCTATCTGGAATTACCATTACTCCTTCTTCCTTACCCAAACCCGTATGTTGTGTCTCTACAAATGCTGTCGTTTTGTCTCGGCCGCGACGAAAGGCGCGGAAAGAGAGACATATGCGTGCAAAGTATGGCGGCGGCGGCATAAACTTTCGTGTTGTTTTTGTGACTAGGTCAATTTCTCAGTAAGTATAAGTAGTATGTCAATGATAATTGGTATATAGGTTGGTCTTGAGTATTACATGACAGTCTGCTATATAATTTTTATCTGTGACCTCAATATCACGGTCCAATGAACATATTTAATTTTTTTGTAGTTTAGTTTCTCAGCAAGTATTAGTCGTGGTTCAATAACATATGATATTTGTGTTGGTCTTACGTAGTACATAACAGTCTGTCATATAGCTTTTGTCCTTGACCTCAATTTCATGGTCTAAGGAGCTTGTTAAGTTTTTGTGATTATGTAATTTTCTCAGTATCTATAACTGGTAGGTCAATGATATTTAGTATATAGGTTGAACTTGGGTAGAACATGAAATTCTGTTTTACGGCTTTTGTCCTTGACCTCAATTTCACGGTCTAATGAGCATTTAAAGTTTTTGTGATTAGCTCATTTTCTCAGAAAATATACCGGTAAATGGTGGGGAAATTATGAAATCATATTTGGTATAAAGATTAGTTTTGGGTATTACATTTATGTAAATGACAGTCTACTATATGGCTTTTGTCTGTGACCTCAGTTTCAGTCTAATGAACATGTTAAGTTTTTTTTCAGTTACATCAATTTCTCAGTAATTATTTATGGTACGTCAATGATATTTGATATATTGGTTGGTGTCAAGAAGTACATGTTGCTCTGTTATATGGTTTTGTATTTGGCCTCAATTTCACGGTCCAGTGAGAATGTTAAGTTTACCAGTATTTATTTGTGATAGGTCAATGATATTTGGTATGTGGGTTTGCCCTGGGTAGTACATGACAGTCTGCCATACGACTTATGTATGTGACCTCAATTTCACGGTCCAGTGATCATGCTAAGCTTTCCAGTATCTGTATTTGGTAGGTAAATGATATTTAATATGTGGGTTGGTCGTGAGTAGTGCATGGCAGTCTGCAATAAGACTTATGTTTTTGACTTGAGTGTCACGGTCCAGTGATCATGTTAACTTCCCCAGTATCTATTAATGTAAGGTCAATTATATTTGGTAAGTGGGTTTGTCTTAGGCGGAACATGACAGCCTGCCATTTAACTTTAGCCATTGACCTCATTTTCAAGGTCTACTGAACATATTTGGTTTTTCAGTATCTATTCGAGGTGGGTCACTGATATTTGGCATTTTGGTATGGGTGGTACATTTATCTTTTTATGCCCCCGGATATTTAGATGGGGGCATATTGTTTTTGTTCTGTCTGTCTGTCTGTCTGTCTGTCCGCAACTTTAACCTGTCTCATAACTTTAAAACAAGATGTGATAGGACCTTCATAATTGGTATGTGTATTGGTCATGTAAAGCTGAACACCATTATGTAAATTTCACTAAGGTCAGGACAAAGGTCAAGGTCACAGAGGTCAAAAGGTCAAAATCTAGATTTTTCTATAGCTCGTTAATTATAATTGCTAGAGGCTTGATATTCTATATGTGAATAGATCTGATAAAGCTTAATACAAATTCTTAAAAAAATTGGGTCAGGTCAAAGGTCAAGGTCACCGAGCGCTAAATTGAAAACTTTAACAAAAACTTTAACATTGCCTATATCTTTTCAACCAGATGTGATAGGATCTTCATATTTGGCCTGTATATTGGTCATATGAAACTAAACAATAATATGCAAATTTCACTAAGGTTTGGCCAAAGGTCAAGGTCACAGAGGTCAAAATGTCAAAATTTAGATTTTGCTCTAGCTTGTTAATTACAATTGCTAGAGGCTTGATATTGTATATGTGAATAGATCTAATGACGCTTAATACAAATCCACCAAAATAATTTAGGTCAGGTCAAAGGTAAAGGTCACCGAGTGCAAAATCGAAAACGTTAACAAAAATTTTAACATTGCCTATATCTTTTCAACCAGATGTGATAGGACCTTCATATTTTGCCTGCATATTGATCATATAAAGCTGAACATCATTATGCAAATTTCATTTAGGTCAGGTCAAAGGTCAAGGTCACAGAGGTCAAGAATTAGATTTGGCTTTAAGCTCGCAAATTACAATTGCAAGAGGCTTGATATTCTATATGTGGATAGATGTAATGGAGCTTAGTACAAATGTCTACTTAACATTAATTTCTAGTGATTGCAATTTTAGTATTTATTTTGTATGGTAGACATGGTTGCTACCGGGACATGGTGTTTCACAAACACATCTTGTTCTGATTTAAGTCACTTTGAGCTTTCACATCAATTTTCGACCAAGTAGGGAAGGGCGAGACAACAATTCGGGTCCACACTTGTTACTAAGCTTTTTGTTTTTCCTGAAGTATTCAACCCGATACCCATAAATTTCTAGGATTTCTTTTAAATTCCATTTAATCGTTGTCTCGTTGTCACTCATTATCTTTGTACGTTTAATTGTTCCTTATTGTTCATGCCACGAAACTGTTGTTCTAAAGTTTTAATTCTTAAAATTAAGCTCGAATCTCATTCATGCCAAATCCAGACATTTTTTTTTTGTTTTCATCGATAATCATCTTTTGTGCTTTTCTATCCATAATTAAATCTTCATTTTGATGTCTTCTAATTATGTTATTGTTATTCTGAGAAATCTACCTTAATAATCTTAGGACGAACTGTTGCAAAGAAATTGCGTCCGTCATAATATTTCATTTAAAGATTTCTACGTGGGTTTAAATCAAACTAGTACCTTTCTGTAATTCAAAGTAATTACAATGGAATATGTATACAAAGATTTTCTTCTAGAGAATAAAACAAACGTAGTAGTTGTTCTTATAATATGCTAAACAAAAGCTGTGAATTTGGTGACAAAAATTTATTGAAAATTGCTGCCAGCTGGAAAGTTTAACATTGAATTGTATTAAAAAAATATATAAATTCCTTTATAGAACTGATGGATGCATGTTTTGAAACTTTGTATGAATGTTCGTTATGAGGTGTTGACCAAGTATTGATAGTTTTTGGGCTTACACTTAATTATAGATAAATAGCCGCAGCGGATATCAGACGATCCATGGGGGAGGTGTTTAAACTTCCTACTGAATTTTAGGAAGAATTTATCTGTACAACCCTGCAAACATCAACTAGACAACCCCGCCCCATTTTGACGGCTGGATTTGCCAGCGGTGATATTAAATCCTATGGGAAATGCGTATACAGATCTTAAGAAATTTAATCGAAAGCTAACTACGCCAAGTCTGGTAAGGGGCAAAGAAGCATCATACATTAGTGTAACAGAAAATTTTAGCAGCATAAAGATGAAGAATAAGTCGCGTTAATTTACTGCTCTTGATCATTTTTATTTTAATTACAAAAGCGTATTGCGCATCTGCAGACTACATGCACAATTCAGCAAGAAAAATGAAAATATGGGAGGAACTTATGTCATATAAAAAAGATCCATTTCAAAAACTTATTGTATGCATTGCCAATAATGATTCAGCAAAATTAAATTCCCAAATCCCAAAATGGACGAGGTCAAGTCGCAAGAAATGCGTGACGGGCGGACGGAGACAACAACAGTATACCCTAACAATATAGAAACAACACAGATTAATCCAAGAAGTTAAAATATCGACACAAATTATTCCTAGCAGTGTAAAATACCACATAAATCTTGGACCACTAATGGCTCCAGACAGGTTAGCGTTAATCTAACTGCTCATACGTCGTACCCTTCGCGAAGCACAGTGAAAAGTCATCTTAATCATATCGCAATCAAATAATGGCAAATCAAAAGTTATAAAACAACGACAGTAGAATATCGAAGGAACAAGGCCCAAGATTACATAAATCAAAGTCCAGAGACAAGGCAAAAGCAAGAACACCAGAAGACGGAAGAATAAAGACACTACACAGCCACCAAACACACAAACACTACAAATACTACACTAAAAACTAAAACACTAGGTGTGAACTCTCAAAAACCATGGATATACTGAAAAATGTCTATTTTCATTTTTGATACAGTTGTATTTAACATATTTCGGTCTGTCACACGTCAAACACCTATAACCTTGGCTTATGTTTTGAGGGAAAATTTTGCTCTGTTGTCAAAATCGCTCTTTATATGAAAGGCCCGACAATAAAAAATGAGTTGTGAAATACTGACGTCATTTGCCTCAGCTTTTGAAAATATAACTACGAAAAACGGAAGTTCACCATTAGAATAACGAACCATGGCGTTTGTCGTCAAGTGTTGGGTTGAAGTCTAGAAAATGAAGTTCATTTTGATGCTGGTTTTGGTATATTAGTAGTTCCTTTTACTTTTAGTTCGAATTGGTATATAAGATGAAGATAATCAAATATAAACGTTATCTATATGACGTTATTTAATTTCAGTTTCTATTCAATGCATTCAGCAAAAGAATTATGTATAATATTATTCACTCAAGAGTCATTCAAGAGCCTGAATCGTTCACCTGGGTCTTATGCTGAACAATATCCTATGTTAAAAGTATGTTCCCCGCTGGCAGCTATATTGGATGAGATACGAGCATAAGATTCACAAACTTTGAAGAGGGTCACCGTAAAAATATCATGTTGAAATTTGAAATTTAAAACAGTAATTATTCAAGCAGTTTCAGAACATTAGATCTTTAAATGCAGTTCCCATAAGGTCCTATGTTTAACTATGTTCCGCACTGGCGGTTGTCTTGGATGAGTTATAAACATAAAAATCACAGACTTTGAAATGGACGACCGAAGGACTATAGTTACCACGTTTGGTCAAAATTTTGATTCTAGAGGAGAACATCTTTGAATGCATTTCCAACAGGGTCTTATGCTAAAACTATGTTCCCTGCTGGAGGCCATCTTAGATTAAGTAGGAACATAAAAATAACAAACTTTCGCTACACAAGGGCCTGTGGTCGATACCTTGATAGAGCTATGTTGCTTACAAATAGGCTACTTAAGCAATTGTTTAACTTGAAGTCATCACTACAGAAGTTTTACGGTCGACATCACGATCTTGTGGACCGCTAAAGGATATCTGTTTCCCAGCTGATAACAGATCTTTCTCTTTGCCACTAAAGTTTTCCTCTACCGGGTTTGACTTTACTACTGGAGTTGATTTTAAAAACGGAGGATGTCTTATAAGAATCAGGAGATACTTACTCTACCGGTGCGCCTTATTTCACCCATAGTTTTTAATGGGTCCGTGTTGTTCATTTTTGTATTTGTGTGTGTCTTCCTTTTTTCTTTTCTATGTTATGCTCCTTATATGTCTTTGTTTCTTTGTTTTCCCGATGTTACCATTGTCCTTGGATTGTTCGTTTAAGACTGACGGTTCGGTTCTCACTTATTTTGAAGAGGACCATCCGAGGACTATTGTGACCAAGATTTGTTCCAATTAGTTCAGTGGTTCCAGTAAGAAATATGTTTAAATGCATTTCCCATAGGGTCCTATGTTAAAACTATGTTCCCCGCTGGTGACCATCTTGGATGAGGTATATTAAAATCACAAACTATGAAGAGCATCACCAAAGAAGTATTATGACCAAGTTTGGTCCCAATTAGCCACGTAATTTCAGAGAGGATGTTTAAATTCATTCACACGGGATCCCTATGTTTAATTATGTTGACCTATTGCGGCCACCTTTGACGATGTTCGGACATGTCAGACACAATTCTGAAGGGACCAACAAAGGATTATTGTGAGCAATTATGGACGCCAAGTAAAGCAAGGGCTCAATCTAGGTTAGTCAGATGAGCAAAAGGGGATAAAATGTGAAATATCGACATACAATAGTGTCATGCTGACTCCAAACAACATGCAGTCGGAGAAAATCACAAGTTTCGTCTGAAGGAATAATTGTATTTGGCAGAATCTGTCAAGTAATGTAGCTCCCTTATAAATCTGTTCATGATATAAAAGCAATTGTTTAGCTGTAATACATTGTACCAAAACAAAAATCCTTGTTTTATTCACAACTGTTAAATGAACGAAGTCTTCGGAAGGTACAATATAGGATGAAAATTACCTGAAACCGGTTATCTTTCAGCTTATCATGGAGTAGGCAAATCAAGGAGGTTCATTACCTCAAATGTTTAACCAATAGCAACATGGTACCATTAAAATAAGGTTGGGAAGTCTAAAATTGTAACCCGTAGATCTAGTCATGTCCATGTCAACGTTCACGCTAAAAAGAATTCCCCTTTACAGTTAGACTGCAGTGATTGGTTGATTTATTAAAGTGTTGCGTCACAATTAACTGCAGCGCCATCCTTGAGTATATAAAGGTGCTGCAGCTGCAATTTCAAACGGGCTGAGCCTAGTTGTAGAACTGTTTAGGCAAGAAAAAGCAGTAGAAAATAGTTAGAAAGAAAGAGATAGAAGGAGAAAATGTCCTCTGTCATCTCCAAAAAGGAAGAGGTGTGAATTTTTGGTTGTTGTGTTTTTAGAAGTTAGTTGAGGTTCACTTCCAGTCTCGGTTGTAGTCCTCCTCCATATACGGTAGTTGCTCCCAGATAGGTTGTTCTCTCCAGAGAGATATTGGGTTGATGTTTTAAAATCTCCTGTTGTAGTGAAAATTATTCACTTTGTTTTGTTATCTAGATGCAGGGTTTGTGAGGTTGGTAATCCAACTTAGTAGGCTATCTAAAATATTTGTTGTCCATCTGTCTCCCGGGCGGGTTGTTTCTCCCTGTTGGTTGTTATCTCCAGAAGGGGAGGAAGATTGTAAATCAGGTTCTCCTTTCTACCAAATTGCAGTAAATAGTAATCTTTTTTATGATCTTGTGAGTTGTATTAAATTCAGACCGCAGTTTTGTCGAAAGAATTAACCATAATGGGTTGTTGTTGTCTCCCATTTAGGAGGTAGTTCTCCCAGTTCGGTTGTAGTTATTTGAGTGTATATTGGAGGTGTCTTGAAGTGTTTTATTTGTTGATATAATTAAGATGATAGTTTATAGTAACTGAACAGAATTTCGGGCTATATAGTTCTAGGCCTCCTTTATTAGTTTGATCCTCTGTTGGGTTAAAATTATAAGTAGTTTGTCTGTCGTAGTTATATATTTGTTTTGATTTAGTAATTGTTAAAAAGATGGAGTTCTGTAGTTAAATATATAATATTTGGTGGATCCATCCCAGAGACATCCCAGAGTCAAAGACTCGCGCTACCATTAATTTATTTAATAAAATATAGTTTGTTTTAATCCTTGTACTTTGTATTGAATCCCAAGGTTTTTAGTTCCCTTTCATCTGACAACAAACGGACCCATCTTTTTGTATCGCCGTTAGCCTTGTGGTGTAACGATAACGTGACACTTGGCCCACGGCCGTACAAAACCCTTCTTGTTGTAACGCTGTATGTCTAGTGGTGTTCCGTTAACGTGACGCTATAGACCCGCGGCTTTACAATAGCAATTACTCCAATAATTATTTAATGTGGGCTAAGTAGATCTTGTCATTTTGACATCTTAAACCGTTCATGTATCTGTAATCTAATAAATGAAAACATTAGTCAGGAAATTAATTATGCTGTTAATATGTTTATTACACAAAAAATTATTCGTATTCGTCCTAAGGATAAACCTTGGATTCGAAATGATATGAAGAGTAAGATTAGAAAAAGGAATCGTTTACATAAAAAAAGCAAAAAGCAGAAATCTTGCAAGTGACTGGCAAAACTTCAGGAAAATAAGAAACGAAGTAATCGATATGATTAGAGATGCAAAAAGAAGTATATTATAAATTTACAAAATTCTCTAGTAGGCAAATCTGTCCCTCCTGGAAAATGGTGGCGTATTGCCATGAATATTACTAAATTTAAAAACTTGAATAATGTCAAAAGTCCTATTAAGGTTAATGGTGATATCTATTACCATCCCATTGAAAAAGCTTGTGCTATAAATGATTATTTCTCATCAGTATCTACCCTGGAGACAGAGCCTGATTTACCTAATATCCCTTGCTTGCGCCTTGTGAGCTCTCTGATATTACTGTTACTGAACACGATGTGATTGATCAATTTGATATACATAATTTTTCTTAACCGGGTGGTCCAGATAACCTTCCTCCTAAGTTATTAAAAACCATTTTCCAGCTATCGGTAAAACGCCTAACTATCCTATTTAATAAAAGTATACATCTACATCATGGTGTTGTGCCGGCTGGCTGGAAAATGGCAAATGTAACTGCTATTTATAAAGGGAAAGGGGGTAGTGAAAGTGCTTGTAATTATAGACCCATATCTGTAACCAGCTGTTTTGGTAAGATGTTGGAAAAAGTAATATTCAAGCACCTACATAACTATATACATCAAAATATATTTTAACAGATAATCAATCTGGATTTCGACATAAAGACTCAAGTGTTAATCAACTGCTGATTATTTATGATGAAATTATGAAAAATCTAGATGTAGGTAAAGATGTCAGATGTCAGATTTATATTTTGTGATGTTTCTAAGGCATTTGACCGAGTCTGGCTTTCTGGCTTATTATATAAATTAAGAAAATATGGCATTAAAGGGAACTTGTTGGAATGGTTTGGTAGCTACTTATGTGATAGAAAACAACGTGTATGTATGGACGGATACAAATCTACATGGAATTCTATCAACGCTGGTGTGCCTCAGGTATCTATTTTAGGACCGTACCTGTTTTTATTGTATGTCAACGACATAGTCGACGTTGTCTCTAATAAAATAAAATTATTTGCAGATGATACTTCACTCTATTGTGTTGTTGACAACCAGGAAACAGCTGCTGAGTCACTGAATTCAGATCTTGATACCAGAGATTTTTCAATATTCCAAGGAGTAATACCCAATCATATAAGGGACCGACCATTTAACCTGAAAAGGGGGGGTATGTTTATTTTCTGGACAGAAACAATTTATTTATTTTTTTCACGTGTACAACAAAAATTAACATTATTTTTTTGGACAGAAAGCCTCCGTCAGAAATTTTTTTTCATCATTTTGGCAGCCAAAATATTTTTTTAACATAAAATCGGCTCCAGATTATTTTTTTAGAAAAAAAACATAGCCCCCCCCCCTTCAAGTTAAATGGTCGGTCCCTAAACGAAGTTTTTTTTCCTAGCGCTTTGGATTTATGGAATAGTTTAGACCAGGAAGTGAAAAATATGACGTCACTTTCATTACTAAAGAAAAGACTTAATTGTAATTTAAATAAGCCCCCAGTCACTATTCTATAGGTCCTCGTCATTTGAATATTATTCATTGTTAACTTCGGAATGAAGTAAGTAATTTAAATCATCATCTTTTTCAATCACACTTGTCGGAGAGCTCTCAGTGTGCCCGTGGAGATGATATTGAAGATAACTACCACTATTTTTATGTATGTAATCTTTATGCTAGAATACGTGCAAAATTATTTCATGTTTTAGAAGTTATCATCAGTTGCCTATTCTTGATTTTTTACTTTCTGTCTCCGGGGGAAAATACATCTATTTTTAATGCAGTACAACAATATATTGATGAAACTAAAAGATTCTAATGGAAGGATGTACTATTACTATTTCTTATTTATTACTATTTATATCAATATATGCATATACGTAACATGCGGTTATACTTTTGGTACATAATATAATATTGGAAATAATAATTTCGTTGTTTTATCTTCTAGCTGTTTTCTTGATGAGATTAATTTTAATGTTTTAAGAATATAAAGTTTTTTTTTCTTTGGTCAAATGAATCATACATCAATTGGTTAAATTTTGAACATCAACATCATTGTTCAATATATTTTTCTTTCTTTATTATTATTATTAAAATACTGTCTAAATTTCAATTAATAAAGATAAACTGAGTAATATTTGGTGGAAAATATAAATCAATTAAGTACTATAATGTACATTTTCCTATCATACATTTACTTACCATGTCATACTACCAATTTGGTTCAATTAATTAAAGATTATACTTCTATAACTTACTAAATATTCAAATATTTCATTTGTTTTCATATAATACTTGACAAATGTTCAAATAATGAAACATAGGTTGTGTGTCATATGGTCTGTATATTCTATTTTTTTTTATTCTTGTTGATAAATGTATATATTCCATCTTGTTTTGGGAAAGGATATACATAGGCTTTGCTTGTTATCCAATCCCTTTGATTTATTATCAATAAAATATTTGAAACTGAAATGTATCTGTAAATGTTTTTGAAATTGCAATTCCCCCGCCTATGTTCCTTTTCAAGCAACAATGGCTATTTGGGTTGACGGATAGTTTAATTGCATCTGGTTCACTGGTTTTAGATCAGAAAATTGGTCCTTTGAAGCTGTGGAGTTAAAAAAAATAACTTAGTATCTGGCTTACCCTCTGACAAGATAATGCAAATCTGCATTGAAAACGAACTCTGCCGTTCTAATGTTGTGTATTTATGATATTTGTTTATAATTTATTTTAAAAAGTCTCATCGGTCAGTATAATAATACATGTAATTGATTCATCTTATTTTAAACTGATACTGACAGTATGAGCTATTTTTTATTCTGTCTCTTACTTATTGATATTATGTTCTTAATCAGCTGGAGAAAATTGAATCAAAATTTACCAGAATAATTCATATGCCGAGTCAAGGACGTATAATTATAAATCCTTGGTCGAGTCACATGGCATATTATGCGGAGCATCTTAATATGAGAACTCTGCATATTTTTCTGATAGTAACCATAAGTAAAGAGTACAAGACCTGCACAAAAGCTCAGCCTATGAGCTGTAAGTTATCATTATACTCTCTTTAAAACAATTCCAGTCAGTGAATTGCAGACAAAATGCATGCTTTCAAACGATCAGTGCATTCTGTCAAGTGTTTAAAATGTATGTACGTTAGCTGAACAATTTCAGATCCAACGGTATGTATATACTTTCATATTTCATAATTAATAATTTTTTGTGACGACAATATGTGCCGATATATACGGCACATATTGTCGGCCCATATGACGTTTAAATAGCTTTGACAAAACCGGCACATATTGTCGCCGGCGACAATATGTGCAGGGGCGACAATATGTGCCGTAACAAACGCCACATAAGCATGTACTGTGGAAGTACATTTATTCGTGGACACAAATTTTCGTATCTCAAATATTCCATCAAAATACAGCACTATTTGGGTTATTTTTTGCTAATATTTTTCACTTGATTGACTTGCAAGTCATTCAATTAGCAACTTTAACAGCAATAGCAATCACTAAGTTTACTGTAGTGATAACAGCGTAACAGTGTTGTCTTTTATCTTAGACATTAATTAACAATAAAAGAATATGGAATTTCTGCACATAAGACAAAGTCTCTATACAAGACATAGTAAAAACAGACAATGGAATGGAACAACTCTTCTATTGCTGGTTCTCCATCTTGTAGTCACCGTCAGCCCTTCAAAAATGAGATTTTCTCATACCTCTTTATTAATTCCAGACGGTCCTTAGCATCGGTTAAAGAGAAATTCATTGCTAATTGTGGAATAATGTCATATCTGTGTCTTATAAGCCCATGGATGCAATATCGTCAACAAACATAAAATGAAAATGGCAAAGCGCATCACTGTCATCTGTTTCCCGACAAATGCACTAATGCCCTAAATTAGTGAACAGATACAAAGATACAACATTTATACAAACACCAAACACAGAACGCTCATTAAGTCAATTGTAAGAAAATTTGCCATTTTAAAATAGTGAGTTGTAGGCAATATAGACATTCGGTCAGAAAAACATTCGGAAAGAACTAAAAAAATAGTAATAATAAGCCAAAATTTGATAGAATGATAGTGTATCCATATGAAATACTCTCAACAACAAGTAAACAATAACTGAAAGATACAGAAAGTATATATATCTCGGACGGTAAACCTTCTTACGGATTACACACTGCAGGAGAGACGAGCTCCCGTCTTAAATTGACCATGAAAGATATGGCGTTTATGCATGTGAGACAAAGTCTATACAAATACATTGTTATACAAAGCAATGGAACAAAACTTTAAATGCTGTTCCTCATCTTGATATCAACATGAGACCTTCAACAATGAGCTCTGTTAATGCCTCAAAGTATGTTCAAAACATCAATTGGTAAGGTGCTCTAATAATCACTAATATTATTAATTTGATATCGTTTGAGAAATTTAATTGGCGGAGAAGTGGTCACATGACTCCCTGNATAAAGTGATATTGCATGGCTATATCGCACGTTACTAAATATAGACCAAAATAATCTTTCATATCAATAACTTACATAGAATTATTTTATAATCAGACTTAAATAAAGTAAAATCTTTTCTTTTGTGTGAAATTTATAGGATTTAAAGATCAAAGTCAATTATATATCCTTAAAAGTTTATACAACTGTATATGCATTTGTGAAATATAGGCTTTCTTTATTTTAAGTCTTTTTAGTTCATTCTTGTAAATTAATAATATAACAATTACAGCATGTGTTAGAGGTCGATATCATGTTATATCGACCTAGAAAAGCATATCGACCTCGGATTTCATCCTCGGTCGATATGCATTTCTCAGGTCGATATAACATCATATCGACCTCGTACACATGCTGTAATTGTATAATAATCACTGCCATCTGTTATTCTACAAAAACACTAGTGTCCTAAGCTAGTGGTCAGATACAACATATAGGCACTCTTCAAGTCGGTTGTAAGAAAACATGACCAAAAAAAATGGTATGTGGGCCTTATAAACAGGTGGCTAAAATAATATTTGGAAATTAAAGAAAATAATATAAAAAGCATGAACGTGTGATAGTGTTAAGAAAAAGGATATGGAGTGAATGTACACAAGACGAAGTCTATTCAAAAATATGATCAAAGCAAGCAATGGGACGACGCTTTTATTGTTGTTGTTCATCTTGAAGTCACCGACACACCTTTAACAATGAGCTACGCTCATACCTCATAGTAAGTCCAAGACAGCCCCTGGCAACAGCTTGAGTGAAATTCATTCTTAAATGTGGAGCAACGGCACATCCGTGTATCATCTCTTTTGTTCCGGGATGCGAGGTATATTCATATAAAAACGGACACCATAACTGAAATCTATAGAGGGCATACATGTGATTAATATATACTTTATCACACATCCAAAAAAATCAATAATCTTGGCTGCAATAAATCATCTGACATAGCACAAAAATATCCTTACATTTTGTCGTCTTTTACTCACATTTTCGATATTGAAGCCTTTTCAAAAAGCAATAAAGAATGCAAAGGTATTGCCTTAATTCAAAACGGTAGAAAGATTTCTAGCCTCAAAGTACAGAGCAAAATATCCCCTCTCTTTTTTCCTTAGCTATTTGCAATACATGTTTCAACTCAACTGTATCTGTTTCTGGCTTTAATTTACTCATTTCGGTTTGAGACCGAAATACTCTTAACCAAACAGCACTGATAAACATGACTAATAAATGGTTACATAAACTAAAATACGGTTATTCAAAAACTTTTTACGCTGTTGATCATGAACTGCTATGTGTTGATCTTGCTATATATGGATGTAATAACAAATTTGTAAATTTCTTCAAATAGAACATTGCTAACTGGACAAAACAAGTACAGCTAAGATAAAATGCAAATAAAGTTTGGTGTTTCACCAGGCTTTATTTTATACCCTTTGTTGTTCATCATATATATCAATGATTTGCCACTCTGTATATAATTACAATACTAAAAAGCATGCAGACATCACCCTACATACTACAAACAAAGATATCAAAATATATACAACATGCGTACAAAAAGATTAATAAGAAGTAAAAATAATGATGCTTTCATAACAATATGTTTCTTAATTATTGATATCAATATCAATGATAATAGGTTCTAAACAACGTCTTTCTGTCCCAAGTCTTAATTATGACCTTAGATTTGACATAAACTCAGAACTATTGAAAATTGGATGTATGCAATGTTCTTAAAACTTAAAGTCGACTATTCTTTCAAATAAAATGAGCAGATCAATGAAGTATATACAAACATTTTATCACATGTAAACTCGCTCTCAAAAATTAAAAGGGATCTTAATTTAAAAAAAAAATATGTTACAATGGACACATTCTTCCACTTATAGACTATCGTAGTCTATAATCGAGAAAATGTAGTAAAGAAGGGACAAATTGTTTCCCCAAATCGCAAAAAAGAAAAGAAAAATGAGCTAGGCTAATTTTAGATACAATACCCTCAGCCCTCCTTTTCGAAATATTGGGATGAATAAAATTTGACGAAAGGGTTAAGGGGTCTGCAGGGTAATATTTTCCTTTTATAGAATTTTGTGAAATTTTCTGTGCAGAAACATATTTGTATTGTTGTTAAAAATATATAAATAAAATGCGTGGGCCACCCTTCATTTAAGCTCAAAAACTTCATTTTCAGGATTTTACAAAGAAATGATAGGAAAAATGATTATATGAGAGGATAGCTTTAAAAATCTATTATAGATTTTGTTCATATTTTGCATGTGTTTTGAGATCATTATATACATGTAGTTTACATATATATATAATAAAAATGAAAATTAGGGGTTACAGTTGAAATAAGAGAGATAAATTGCAAAATGTTAATTTCTCTAATGATATCCATATGAAATTATTTTATCAAATTATCACCCTTGTATAATTTCTGTGTTCTGTAAATCCAGCAACAGATTTAAAGCACACTTTTGTACCGAAAATGTTGTAAAAATTATAAGGAATAAATATTATAAATACTTTGGAACTTTCTTTATATTTTAGATAACTATTTTATTAAATTTCTTAAGGAATGAAACCTAATTGATCGAGTATTAAACAGAAATGGCGGAATAATACTACTGAGATACCATGAATACCACACGTATCTTGCATTACAAAAACTCAAACACATATCGTCAACCAATCGAACCTAATTCCTAAATAGATATTAAATTATTGCAGTTGGAGTTATCATATGTGTTATGGTCTTATCTTTAAATATTATCTTCATTTACTCCATATTCTTTTGCAAAATATTCCCCGACAAAAAAAGAAATCTTTAATATAAACTGACATATTAGATATGGTGTACTTGTACATGAGATAATATCTCATGTGTACACTTTGTTCAATTACTATTATCTAAATTTATGTAAATTCTAAAACCGAAGGATTAACTCCAACCATCGTAGTTATATCCTTAGCTATATTTGATATTACAGGTTATTCGGATTTCGTTTGGTTTTATGCATTCTAACATTTTTTCGAAATTATGGAATTCCTTTGTTTTGGTTCTAGTGCTGCTGATGAGGAATAAATTTCCGAAATGGCCATACAGCTCAATGAAAATATTGCAGTTGGAGTTAACATATGTGTTATGGTCTCATGTTCATTTACTCCATATCCTTTCGTTAAATATATGTTGTGGAACAAATAGCCTTGCTCCATACGAAAAGCAGAGTACCAACTCATCCAAAAATAAATAAAAAAAATTCTTAAGATATGGGTTTAAAATGATAGACAATGATTAAAGAAGTAAATATGTGTTTACTTCAAAATATGTAAACTGTACAAATGACAATTGTATTTTGATTTTTTAAACACTTTTGACTGTTTATTTCAGTTATATTTACGGTTAAAATGGACTTACTTATTCTTTTATTTATTACAGTACCTTTTAAAATTACGCGAGTGCATCATGGAAAATTAGTTATGTCTTCACTGTGTTCCTTTTTCAAATACGGTATAGGTATTTCATTTACCTATTCATTATCATTATCTCTGTGAGCTATTGCCATCACATGGCGTCCGTCGTCCGTCTGTCACTTAGCTTTTCACATATTTAACTTCTCAGAACAACCGAAGCACATTCAACCAAGCTTTGCAGGAATGACGTATGAAATAGGCAAAAGAAGGGAAACGGGGAATGTGTCAAAGAGACAACGACCCAAAGGGGAGTAATAACAACTCAAAGCCACCATAAGATCTTCAATGAACGGTGAGGAAACCCCACACCCAACGCAGGTCGAAGTTGGCCCCTAAATAAGAGTAATCAAGTTTACCAAGCCTTTACCAAGATTGCTCATTAAGTTCCGATCCGATGAAAAAATTGGCCATCGGCGCAGAACTTAGGTTTCACTTGGGACCTATGTGAAAATCACATTTTGAAACCACAGTAGAAAATTCAACCAAACTATACAGGAATGATATATGGAAGGCTCTTTACAAAGGTTGCTCATTTTGTGCTGATCCGATAAAAACAGGGCCACCAGGGTGGAAGTTAGTGAGAACAGAACCGTCAGTCATAAAAGGTACAATGGAATGATGTATGAAAAGCACTTTTTAAAGATTGTTCATTTCGTTCGGGTCCGACAATAAAAAAGTTTAACATTGTACCCCGTTGGGAAAATCCCATTTTCATCCCCCTTTGAAATCACAGTGGCTAATTCAACGAAACCTGACAGGAATAATGTAGGTATGGTCCTTTACAAAATTTGCTTAGTTTGTTTTGATTCTATAAAAAAGCGGAACGTAGGCACTGGACCCTATGGGGAAAACACATTTTCATCTTTTCCTTTGAAACCAAGGAAGATAATTCAACCAAACTTTACAGGAATGACATATGGAACGTTTTTTACCAAGATTGCTCATTTCTTTTAAATCTTACGAAAACATGACCACCAGAGCTGAACTTACGTTTAACATTTGACCCTATGATTAATCGTTAGTAAAAAAACGAACAAACGAATGAGGTGGGGAAAGCATTTTCAAAAATTGTTCATTTCGTTCCTATCCGGAAAAAAAAGAAAAAAAAATTAAGTGCATGGCCGCCAGTGGGAAACTTCTGTTAAACATTAGACCCTATGGGAAAAATACCATTTTCATCCTCTCCTCTGAAATCACAAATGCATATTCAACCAAAATGTACAGGAATGATGTATTGAAGGTCCTTCTCAAAAATAAGTCATTCCATTTGATTCGACATAACATAGCCGCTAACGTGGAACTTAAGTTAAAAGATTGGACTCAAAAAAAAGAAAAAAAAAAAAAAGAAAATAGCATGGCCGCCAGTGGGAAACTTATGTTAAACATTAGACCCTATTGGAAAAAATACCATTTATATCTTCTCCTCTGAAATCACAAATGCATATTCAACCAAAATGTACAGGAATGATGTATTGAAGGTCCTTCACAAAAAATAAGTCATTCCATTTGATTCCACTTCACAGAGCCGCTAACGTGGAACTTAAGTTAAAAGATTGGACTCACAAAATCACATTTTTGTCTTCATCTCTGAAGCCACTGAAGAAAATTTATTCAAACTTTACAACACTGGTTGACTGAAGGTCCTTTATTTTCAAATATTACTTATTTCTGACTTATTTCTGTACATTTTAAAAGTACGTGAATGCCTCAGGGAAGATTAGTTATATATTCACTATGTTTCCTTTTTCAAATACAGTATAGTTATTTTATTTACCTATTTATTATTATTAGCTCGCTCGTCCGTCCGCCAATTAGCTTTACACATATTCAACTTTTCCTTTGAACCACTGAAGCAAATTCGACCAATCTTTACAGGAATGATGTATGGAAGAACTTTTACAAAATTTGCTCATTTCGTTCAGAGTCGATGAAAAACGTGGCAACCAGCGCGGAACTCATGTAAAACATGGGACCCTATAGAAATATCATATTTTCATCTTCTCCTTAGAAACTACTGAAGCAAATTCAACCAAATTATTAAGATTGGTCATTTCATGCCGATCCAAACTAAACAAAAAACAGGGCCACCAGCGCCGAAATTAGGTTTAACATTGGACGCTATAGCAAAACTCATATTTTTATCTGAAATCACTCTAGGAAATTCAACCAAACTATACAAGAATGATGTATGGAAGGTCCTTTGCTTTTCTGTTTAGATCCTATTGAGTATTCAATCTATATTATATACTAATTTAATTATCCATAGTCTGATTTGTTCAAATCGTGTCACATGACATTTGACATTTCGCTGGGTCAACCGGCTAGCGTTGGGTTGCATAGGAAGGTCAACCGGTGAACAAGAAAATTCGATATAATATAACAGTTACCACCCGAGATAGTGTGTGGCCCAGCGGGTTCTCTCCCCTCGAAATTTAGGTCACCCTCGAGCAAACTCTCGGGTGACCTTAATATCTCGGTGAGAGAAACCGCTGGGTCACACACTATCTAGGCTGGTAATTGTATAATATCAACTTTTTCACGTATTTCGTTTTATGTTTGATTTTATCTGCACTGAAGAGATATAAGTTGACGAGATGCGCCTATGCAGAAACAAAATTGACAGACATTTCGGTATTTCTTATTTACACAGGTTGCTCATTTTGTATCGATCTGACGAAGAACTGAACCGTTGGTTATTAAAAAAAAACAAAAACAACAAAAAAAAAAACAACAAAAAAAAAAACAAACAAACAAACAAAAAACCAAATAAAAAAAAACAAAACAAAACGAAAAAACAAAACAAAAACACAAACAAACAAACAAACAAACAAAAAACAATGGAATGATGTATGGAAAACCCTTTTCAAAGATATTTCATTGCGCTCAGATCCCCGAAAAAGTTAAACATTGGACTCTTTGGGAAATAAATACAAAAAACACCGAAGTTGCATAAAAAGCAGTAAATTTCGCTATGCTATACACGTGTTTCAAGGAGTAACCTCTCATCAGCGGCATTAAAATCAAATAATATGGAAAGCCATAATCCAAAAGTTGTAATAAAAGAATTAGTCATTACCAAATAAATCGAAATAGGAAGCCAAGTCCAGTACAAAGGACATCTACCGAGTTCTATACACGGAATGAAGCCTCGGTATTTTAAAGGGTTCGAATTTTGATAAAAGCAGTAAATTTCTATAACATGCAAGGTAAAATTTTCATGTCAGAAAAGTTGTAATAAAAGAATTAGTCATTACCAAATAAATCGAAATAGGAAGCCAAGTCCAGGACATCTACCGAGTTCTATACACGGAATGAAGCCTCGGTATTTTAAAGGGTTCGAATTTTGATAAAAGCAGTAAATTTCTATAACATGCAAGGTAAAATTTTCATGTCAGACAAGTCTGACTATCGGGCTTGTGAATACCCTCGGGGACCTCAGGTCCACCAGCAGTGGCATCGGCCCAATGGTTCAAAATAAATACAAAAAATACCGAAGTTGCATAAAAAACAGTAAATTTCGTTATACTGTACACGTGTTTCAAGGACTAAGCTCTCATCAGCGGCATTAAAATCAAATAATATGGAAAGCCATAATCCAAAAGCTGTGATATAAGAATTACTCATTACAAGCTCTCATCAGCGGCATTAAAATCAAATAATATGGAAAGCCATAATCCAAAAGCTGTGATAAAAGAATTACTCATTACCAAATAAATCGAAAAAGGAAGCCAAATCCAGTACCAAGGACATCTACCGAGTGACATACACGGAATGAAGCCTCGGTATTTTTAAAGGGTTCAAATTTTGATAAAAGCAGTAAATTTCTATAACACGCAAGGTAAAATTTTCATGTCAGACAAGTCTGACTATCGGGCTTGTGAATACCCTCGGGGACCTCTGGTCTACCAGCAGTGGCATCGGCCCAATGGTTCAAAATAAATACAAAAAATACCGAAGTCGCATAAAAAATGGAAGAATGTGTCCATGCGGATGCCCCCGCCTCCTTACAATCGAAACCCTTAAATTATTAAAGCCATAACTATGTACAATATATATATCAAATAATTATAAAAAAGGGTCTTTCTCCAGTGATAACTAGGCACTGGAACTGGTTTGGTTTTGATATAATGTGTAGTTCCAACAAATAATCTGAGAAACAGTCTTATATGTAATACTAATCTATTTTTAGCAACTGTGACCTTGACCTTGGGGGTATCAACGGGAAAATCTATGGAATTATGTCTTTTGTGATAAGTAAGCAAGTGACCAAGTTTGGTTTTGATCAGATGCAGGATACTCAAGTTATCATTCGGAAACCAAAATTTTATTGAAAGTTTAGTCTATTTTTAGCAACTGGGACCTTGACCTTGGCGGTACCATCCCGGGAATCAATAGGCTCTTGTGGTGGGTGATAAGCAAGCATGTGACGAAGTTTGGTTTGATCTGATGTAGTATACTAAGTTATCATCCGTAAACCAAAATTTTATCGGAATTTTAGTCTATTTTTAGCAACTGTGACCTTGATCTTGGGGATACCAGCCCATAAATCGATAGAGTTCTGTCTTGGGAGATTAGCAAGCATGTGACCAAGTTTGGTTTTGACCCTATCCCGAATATTCAAGTTATCATCCTGAAACCAAAATTTTATTGAAATTCTAGTCTATTTTTAGCAACTCTGACCTTGACCTTGGGGGTACAAACCCGTAAATCAATAGAGTTCTGTCTTGGGTGATAAGTAAGCATGTGACCAAGTTTAGTTTTGATCCTATGTAGTATACTAAAATTATCAACCGGAAACCAAAATTTTATTGAAATTTTAGTCTATTTTTAGCAACTGTGACCTTGACCTTGGGGGTACCAACCTGGCAATCGATAGGGTTCTGTCTTGGGTNATAAGTAAGCATGTGACCAAGTTTGAGTTTGATCCGATGCATGATACTCAAGTTATCATCCGGAAACCAAAAAGATGGACGTACGGACGTACAGACGTACAGACGTACGGACGGACGGACGTACTGATCAGGGTAAACCTTAATGCCCCCGACCGCCTAGCGGCGGGGGCATAAAACAGTAAATTACGTTATGCTGTACATGTGTTTCAAGGAGTAACCTCTCATCAGCGGCATTAAAATCAAATAATATAAAAAATCACATTTTATCTCCTGATCCTAAATCACAGTAGCATTTTGAACGAAACTTGATAGGAATAATGTAAGTAAGGCACAAAGAGTGCTCATTTTGTCTTGATTAGATAAAATACATTGCCGCCAGCGCAGAACTTAGTTTAACAACGGGACCTTATGGAGAAAAACACATTTTCATATTCACCTATGAAAGAACTGAAGCAAATACCACCAAACGCTACAGGAGTGATGTATGTCATTTACCAAGATTGTTCATTTCTTTCCGATTCTACTAAAACATGACCACCGGGGCTGAACTCGGTTTTAACATTGGACCCTATTTGAAAAATCGTCAGTCAAAAAAAGAAGAACAAATGAAAATGTATGGAAAGCACTTTACAAAGATTGTTCATTTTGTTCCAATCCGACAAAAAAAAAAAAAAAAAAAAGGCTTGGAAGTCAGTGGAAAACTTAACCCTATAGGAAAAATTACATTTTCATTCTCTATTCTAATCACAGAGGCGAATTTAGTCACACTTTACAGGAATGAAGTTTGGAAGATACTTTACAAAAATTGTTAATTTCATTTGATCCGACAAAAAACATGACTGTCAGTGTGGAATGTAAGTTTAACGTTGGAAGCTTTGGAATAAATTGCGTTTTTATCTTCACCTCTGAAACAACTCATCAGAAGCATATTCAACAAAACCTTACAAAACTGATGTACGGAAGGTGCTTCACAAATATTGTTCATTTCTTCCGATCGATCCAGCAAACAACATGGCCACCTGCATGGAGCATAGATTAACATTGGACCTTATGGGGAAATTATTTATTTTCATAATCTACTATGAAATAATTGAAGCAAATAACCAAACTTAATTTGAATGTTATATAAAAGGTCCTGAACAAATATTGCCGATTTTGGTTTGATCTAACATTGCCGCCAGCATTGAACATAGTAAGTGAGAACCGAACCGTCAATCCAAAACGAATAATCCAAGGACAATGCAACATCGAAAACAAAAAAGAAACAGAGACACAACACGAGTACGGCACAGATAAGAAAAAAATCAAGACACACAGTTTTTTTTAACATTTAACCATCTGGGAAAATCACATTTTTATGATCTTCCTTGAAACCACTGAAGCCAATTCAACGAAACTATAGCTTTACATTAGACCCTAAGGTAAAAGCATCATTTTTGGACATCAGCATATACATGGCTTACATTAGAGGCGTTTTGCCAGGTGAGAGATTAATGTTAGTTCATTATTGTAAAAATGAAGATGGCAAACTTTGTCTTGTCTGATTACTTTTGTCTAAGTTGGCTTTGTCATTAGTATAGAATGTTGCTTGTATTTTCATGTATACTAAATAATTATGCAAACTTTGCTTATTCTGAGGGTTAAGTATATTAAATTTAATTGATGTTGTCTAATGGGTAGAAAATGCCGTTCACCTGGCATTCATTATTTACCAATCTTTGAGAACCTAATTGTAGTCGGCTTAGAAGGATTCAGCACATGGAGCTAACCATGCTTATTCTTCAGGATCCTCGGAGAGCCTGATGATACCTTAAATGAATGTGCTGGTTCAGATTTCCAGTGCTTTGGGTTTTGTTGCGTTCTTTTTCATTTTAAACGAACAAGTTCAATTCTTGTCGAGCTGCGATAAAAAGTAAAGGTTTGTACACATATTATGTCAACCGTAAAAATAAGTATGAAAAATAAAAGAGGCCAATTTTTGTTTGTCGATTTATTTTCATGGTCACTCCATGTTTTGACTATGACTTGCTGCGTTTTTTGACTTCACCCTTTTCCGTCCCTTTGTTTCGTATTCGTTTCAAGATATTAACATTTGTGACCTCAGATTCACTAATGAGACGTAAGTTGTCGAAAGCGCATATGAAGAACCTAAATTCACAATAACCTCGGTATTTTATTATTCAAGTTATTCAAGTAAATAAATACTTGAAGAACATAAATAACAATAACAGAATTCTGAATATCCCTTTATTGTTTATCTTAGAAAGAGCCCTTAAAACACCGTTAATTTAATTATCATATGTTATTGAGGTGTGATGGATAAAAAAACCGGAAGTTCCTGTGAATGTTAATTTGGTTTCTGCATAAAGTCATTTCGACAACTTTTGTCTCTTCTTTGTAGATCAAAACAAGACATTTCGAAATCCATAGACTAAATTATACCAAAAAGCTGATACAGAACAAAGTACCAAAAGTATCTAAAGAGAAAAGCCAAAATGAGTTTAAGACATAGCTATGCAAGCGGGAAATACTCCTTTGTTTTAAACAACATTTTCTGAAATTTAGATATTGAAGTTTATCAAATAGAATCGCTTTTGGACCAGCACCGATGTAGTAGATACTGGAATTGTGCCCCTAGGGACTTACAGTCCTCCAGCAGTGGTTTCGGCCTAGTAGTAATAAATAACAAAATAACGATGTGACAGTGAATTTGGTTTCTCCATATGGCGATTTCGACAACTTATGTCTCTCCAATGCAGATCAACTCAAAACATTTTGAAATCTATAGAATAAAATATGTCTAAAAGTTGAAGGAGAACAAAATACAAAGAGTATCTAAAGAGAAAAGCCAAAATTATTTAAAGACAGAGCTATGCAAGCGGGAGATACTCCTTAGTTTGGTTTTAGGACCAGCACCGAAGGACTAGCTACTGGTTTAGTGAAAACCCTCGGGGACTAACAGTCCACCAGCAATGGCATCGACCCAATGCTAATATATAAAAAAATACCAAAGTTATTGTGAATTTGTGTTCTGCATATGGTCATTTCGACAACTTTGTCTCTTCAGTGCAGATCAAGTCAAAACATATGGAAATCCATAGAGGACATAAAGTAGCTGTATCAGTTGTTTCTCAAATTTCAAGCTCATTAGGATAGAAACTATGTAAATATTCCATTTATTATGGATTTTATGAGATTGTACATCGTCTATGTAGCAGAAGCTGAAATTAAGGGATTTGGCTGAGTGTTTTTGTTTTCTTTGATAAGCAAATTAAAAAAAGCAGGCTCATACCAGTAAAGAAATAGCCAGCTAAGAGTGGCGCGCAGTTAGTTTCTGTAGGAATCCCTATATTGTCTGATGGAAAACGTGACCTCCGACTTTGACAGAAATATTGTGGGTCAAAATAAGGAGATGCTTCTTAGTTTTAGCAAAAACTCTCTGAAATTTATATATTGCAAGTTTTCAAATAAAATCGGTATTCGGGCCAGCACCGAAGTACTAGCGACTGGCTTGATGAATACCCTCAGGGACTAACGGTCCATCAGCAATGGCATCGCCCCAGTAGTAATAAATAACAAAATACCACAGTTAGTTAGAATTTAATTTGCCATTTTGACAACTTTTGTCTCTTTAGTGCAGATAAAGTCAAAACACTTTAAAATCCATCGAGCAAAATATATTTAAAAGCTGAAGAATTTAAAATATTTGTAAGACTCAAACCTGTGTCCTGTCGCAAATCTGTGTCCGTCCGCTAATCTGTGTCCAAATCTGTGACTGTCCTTTTCCCCCAGCTAATCCGTGTCCTTTCACTCCGCAATTCTGTCACCTTTTCAAAAACCTTTCGCCAGCCTTTGAAGCATATCGGCGTAAAGTATATCCAGAACTAAAGGGCGAAGATTTTAGAGTTTCCTATTGTATAATTCTATGTAATTTTCTGTGTTGCAACAAAACTGTTTTTTTAATGTAAGATAAAACTAATTTGAAAACCGAAGGATTATATATGTATACAGAAATATTACAGGCATGCACTCTATAAGAGTAACCAATGAAAGCCTCGTAAAAATATTGCGATTTATGGGCTGTTTTCACTGGATTTTCTTCAATTTCCAAAGAAATTTCAAATTGTAAAATGTCGTGAAAATACAGTAATTTGTCATCCCACTTTCCCGTGAAATTACCTAAATTTGTTTTTAAATCATACAATCATATATTTATAACAAAATCACGACACTTTCATGAGGACACGGGGTTGGGAAAACAGGAAACACCAAAGAGTCCAAAAACAAGTAGCAATCAGATTCGAGCTGGCAACCTCTAGATTCGTAGGCACATGCGCTAACCATTAGAATATGTTAGATTATTTTAATAACATTTATTCTTTTTAATGAAGTTTTTTATGTTTCCTATAGTTTAATACTACTCATAGTTTTTGAGTTAGATTGATTGATTGATTGATTGATGTTTTACGCCAACTTCAGCAATATTTCAGCTATATTGTGGCGAGAACAGTTGGGTTTATTGAAAAATTCTAATAAATACATAAAATATTAATATAAAACCATATAGCTTTATACAAGTAAAAGGTTATGCATATAAATTTATTTGAATATTTTATATGTTACTCATATCCTTTGATATTCATTGATAGTTTGAGTTTTTTTTTATAAATAACGTGAAAAACCAATTCGCGAGATGAATGTGATGTATTTTTTTTATTGCATTTGTATGGATTCCAGAACATTCACAGGAAATTAATTTCCCAAATTGAAAAAAGTCACGGTATTTTCATTGCCTCGTAACATTTCACATGGTTTTCACGGGGTTTTCATGGACTTGTATTCCTGTGGTGATAACTTTCAAAAAATTATAGATTATAATTTACGTATAACTAAAACATGAAAATAAAAATCATTGGTCATCGTTGAAATGTTCTCTTTGAACTATTGCTTTTACACGAAAACATGGTACCGTAGAAAAGATAATTAAGAAAACACTTAAGAAGTTTCTTTAAATTTTATATTTGAAAAATACAATCCCGAAGACATTTTTAAAAGGACATAGATTTGAGGTTTTCCAAACGGACACAAATTCGCGTATGGCGACGTCATAAATGTATTTTGAGAACTTGTGTATTGTGACGTGAATATTGGACACAGATTAGCGAAAGGACACAGATTTGCGACAGGACACAGATTTGAGTCCTACATATTTGTTTCAGTGCTGTTGAGCAAACTGCGTAGATTCGTCATAAGTTCAAATAAAATCCCACCCAGCATCATGCAATAGTATACCATTATGGTCTTTTGCAGAGGGGAATACAAGCGACCTGTAAACCAATATTCATCGAGACCATTGGATGGGGTGAAATTCTGTTTCCAGGTTAATAAAAAGGGTATTCACCGATACAAAAGACAATAATTGGTAGTTCAATACATTATGACGTCCTGAAGTGAAAGTTACGCTGTCGGGTGAATACCTATTATTCATTCTTCTCTTATGATTTCTTTGCAAATATATTGTAAAATCAAACAACTATATAATAATTTGCTTTGCTTCTAGTTCACAGATTTCAATAATAAAGAAAAACCATCAATTTTCATCAACCTCGAAATCAAACACATATTTTACCACATCATTATACTCTAGTTTTACGAGGTTAGATTTTTTGGTGCCAAAAACGGTTATCCTCAGGATTAGAGAAGTAACATGTACCAAGATTTTTAATTGGTTTTGTCTCAGGGTTAGCGACAGACATTAACCAATCAGGTACCTTACAGATTTTTCAAAAACATATATGCCTCACTTCCAGTGTGACGGGTGCTGTTAACAGAGCAGGACATGCTTACCCTTCCGGAGCACCTGATGTCACTCTCAGTTTCACTGGAGTTCACACTGTGAGTGCCTTTGTTCTGAATGTTGTGGTTTCTGGTTCTGTGCTTTGTGTCTGTCTGGCGTCATTGTTTTTGTGTCTAACGTCATTGTTTTCTGTGTTCTCGTTTTTGCCCAGTCTTTGGACTTCGATTTTGTGAATTTCACCCCTTTGTTCCTTCGGTATTCTACTGCCGTTGTAACAGCACGTTCAAAAGAGAGACTTTTAATGTACAAATGTAGTTTATTTAAAACATCAATATATCAAAAAAAAAATAATAGCTTTTTTACATAGACAAAGCAATTTTCTTAACAGCTTCCTTCACAGTATTTCAGTTTCATATTATATTCAAATGAAAATATTTCCCCTTGGCCGACATGTTCACGATTTGCTAGAACAGAAAAAAAGCTTTGACCACGCTTGCTTTACATTGTTTCTGAATGGTCCGGAGAGCCAACTGAACATTGCAAAATTTAACGGAATTTTTATAATGTGGATGAAATTACTTATAAGTACTGCATATTTTCCAATAATAGACTGCGATAGTTCGAAGGTATCTAATGTTTCCAATATGGTTATCCACGATAACCCAATCACTGTTATGATAGTATATATAATGGTTGCTGTGGTAACCACTGTGATTAATCGTTCAGAGTTTTCTTCTGTAACAGTTTGTCCCATACGGTTCTGTCTCTGAAATCGTATTTGTGATCTGATTTTCACAGTTAACAAAACACTGAACAGAACAAAAAATACTGTTGGAATGGCAAATGAAAGAATGGCAGTTAGAATAAAACTGATTTTCAAATAGGCGTTATAAAGATCTACGTTTTTACTGCTATAGAAAGGATCACGGCAAATATCAATAGTTTTCATAGTCTCTTTATCGATCGTAACAACTTTTTCAAATCCAATATAGTATACGCCATATATTCCGAAACAACAACAAACCATTGACAAGAGAACTAAAAAAATCGCTACAATTTTAGAATTAAAAAAATCTTGATAGTTCATTGGTCTGTATAAAATTATAAATCTCTGGAAGCATTGCGCAACTTTAAGCCACTGAGAAAGCATAAACATGACATGTGGAAAAACAGTAACGGCAATTTCATACGCATAGCACATCTCATACTGAACATAATTAGCTTCTTGTACGAAATGATATAACAAAAATGCGTTCTGTACAACGAGACTGGCCATATCTATGATGCTATAGGCAGTCATGAAGCCGAATTTTTTCATAAAATCATTCGTCCATAAAGCTCGGACAATAGCACAAAACCATATGACTAAAAGTGCAATGATGACAGGTTGAATGTAAACATGGTATATCCTTGCTTCTTCTTCATATTGTCTTTTTGGATTAAAGTAAGTGGATCGAATGAACTCTGGGCCAACGGAGAGCTGCAACAACATATCATTACGCCACTTAGTAAGTTCCAGTTCTGACAAAGGCATGTTAAAATTAAGTTTCAAGACAGATATAAGAATTTCCACATTTTATACTGTTCAAATCTGAAATAAAAAATTAATTATCTTATTATATATTTTTTCATCAAGAGAAAACGTATGAATCTTTACGTTTTTTTCACAATGTGACGTCATAATCGATCAGACAGATTGCTTATACGAGACCTTATTAAAAGATAAGGGATATCTGCTACGAGTGTGAGATGTTTCGTCTTTTCAGAAGTGAAACGAGGGTAAAAGACGAAAATTTCTCACACAATAGGAAGATATCCCGATCTTTATGTTCGGACAAATACAAGCAGCTATTTCTTCCGTAAAATACAACGATCAAACCGAATGAAAGCAAAACTTGCCATTCCTTGTGGAATTTCTTCTGTAACGTCAAATCATTCAGGGATTTTAGTATGGTAACAACTTTGACATCGACAAAACCGTAACGTTGGACTGGACATTAACCAATGTAAGACAGCGACCTTGTCTTCTAAGGGTTGAATTTACTGAAGAAATACATTTCTTTCAGATGTTGAAGAGTTGATAAACTGACCAAGGAAAACTTATGAACCGTTTCTGTTGTTTCGAAGATAAAATTAATCACTTTGTAAATCATTTTCCGACACATTTAAAATAATAAATATAATCGTGTGTCCACTACAAGAATGTCATGAGACATTGCCAATAGTGACGTCGTGAAGGCATTGTACCAAAAGATTGCCTCCCTGAGGGTACCGTGGCATTTGTGAGGGGTTTTTAGTGTTTTATAGAGTTTTTCAAAAGGAGTAGAAACATTTAATCCCCAAATTGATACATATTTGTTTGCTTTTGCAAGGAAATTTTATACAGCTAGTGACTTAGTTTTGTGACTTCTTCATTTTTGTTTTATTGATTTATCTTTATCATGCTGTTTAACAATGAACGGATGTGGAGTAAATGCACATGAGTCTTTACAAATACACGTAAAATTAAGCAATGTAGCATCACTTTTATTGTTGTTCTTCATCTTTAAGTCACCGTGCGGCCTTCATTAATAAGCTTTCTGTACATATATGTTGCATCTGAAGTGCCATTATTTCGTTTTACCCCGTTTGTGTCGTGTTAAACTACATAGGTTTAGATCTACAAATAAAATTCAAGTTTCAAGAGTAAAGCTTATAGCCCTTTGGTAATGATGTATACTTCTATAAAATAATAAATATGTGATTCAATCTATGAATATAAAATATATGTATAGCCAATATCAATATTATACAACAGCGAATAGTATTTTTACTTTTTATTCATTTATTTCCTCTGTGTTTTGTACATGTAAAACTTATTCCACTGAAACTACCAGTGTACTATGATGGAAGTAAAAAATTAAATATCGAAATACGGGTCTTTCGAGGAATCTTATTTTGATTTATGACGTAAACAAGAGGGAAAGCTGGTAACAGACTACATTCCTGTCATGTTCATGCATTCGCCCATTATGGGTACGGACACACTAGTGTCGGTAAATCCGAACCCGTATTATAATTATCCAGAGTCCTTAAAACGATTATATTGAAAATATTTAAAAAGGGAAAATATAGTTGTGCTAAAACAAACAGTTCTGTTTGACTAAATTCAAAGGTCCTCGGATGTGTGCCATTTGAAAATGATCTGTATGAAATCTGGTAGCTCTTGTTTTTCTCTCCTCAGTCTCAGTCAAGTTCTAAAATACTATTATTGAAATAAATACTTTAACCTAGGGTACACAATGCTTATTTTACGTCTCTCTGGCTATGGTTGACATATGGTCAACATGTGCAAGACTTGACTACACATGTAATGCAAGTTCGTAATTTTTTTTAACATAATGCTGGTAGAGATGTATGAAATATACTATAACTAATCCGAGATTCTGATTATCGCAAAATATTCAACGAATGATCGAATAACGCAGTAATTCACGAATGCGCGCAGCGCATGAGTGAATTACAGCGTTTTTCGATCATGAGTTGAATATTTTCGATAATCAGAATCTAGGATTGGTTATTGTTGTTATTATATAGATCACTTCTTGCATATTTAATGGTTTAATTTAAGATTGCTTTCATGAACTACGTTTTCGATGTTAATCCGCTGAGACGTTTACTTAACAACGACGTTGACAACGTCTATTGTGACGTCACTTCCTAGAGTGAAATTATGGAAAATAATTTCACAGTTAATTAGGGACCGACCATTTAACCTGAAGGGGGGGGGGGGGGG
>MJUU01056543.1:91192-124268 GCA_002080025.1 Modiolus philippinarum
AAAAAACCATAGCCCCCCCCCCCCTTCAAGTTAAATGGTCGGTCCCTTATCACTTTTAATTCACTGAGAAATTTCCATCTTTCACTGCAATCTATATAATAAATGAAATTATTAAAGAAAAATATGGATTCCATGGATATTAAAAATTTAAGGAATTTAAAACTAGTAGAATACGAAAACATTAGTATCGAACCTCCATAAAACTCTTGATAGTCAAACTAACGTAAAGTTTAGTCATTGAGCCAGCTAGGAACAGTGCTATTCTGAACTGAAAATATTTTATAATTACAATGCGTTTTGGGGCAACATTTACTACTGAAATATATGTTGGTATTGTGAATCATGAAATTATATAATCGGGCTGAATGTAAATTTGATATTTTTCTGAATGGTAGAGTGAATTAAGGTGACTTGAGTCGAATTGTCAAGTATTAAGAGGCTGTCCATGAAGAAGTCAGGTAGATCCTATTTTTTGACAGGCACATGGCAAAATTGATCCCACTGAATTTTTTGGTTCAATTCCTAAGTTTAACTTACATTGTATACAAATAACAAAATACTTAAGTTAATGTTAATTTATTTTCTGCATAAGCGCATTTCGACAAAACATTTGGAATTCTGTTCACCGAAAAACGTGTTAAAGATGATAGAGAACAAATAACCAAAAGGAAGTAAATAGAAAAGCCAAAATTCAGATAAGGACAGAGTTATGCATGAGGGGGATATTTCTTAGTTTTAAACAAAATTTTGTAAAATTCAGAAATAGCAAGTTTCAATAAAATCGGTTTTTGGGTCAGCACATGTCTAATGTCTAAACAAGGAGACAATTTTCCACATCTACCATGGATGGCTAAAATATGATAATATTAAATTCCTTAACAAAGCAACTTAATTGCCTATAAAATCAAGGAGTTATCTCTCCTTATTTTTTGTGCTTTCTTTGCAATTTATTACTCTAAATTCATTTCCGTAGATTAAAAACCGAACTAAATTGTGGAGATTATAGGTGCGAATGATGACAAAATGCTAATAGATTAAAGAAAAAAAAAACAAACAAACAAAATTTGTCATGTGCCTGCCATCGCCTGACTTTTCTATGGACATCCTTTAAAAATTAGAATGAGAATAGCGCCAGTTTTTGCAAATTTGCTCAAATATTTTTGAAACTTGAAAATTTTGAAAAACTTATGGAATGGAAATTCTAAAACTTTACAAGCTGAGACAGCCTGGAGAGGGTGAAATGTCATTAATATTAAAAGGATAATTTGGATTGGTACCCTTTAAAGTTTTGAGATAAATGCTTAGTCTTTAATTACCTTGTACGTACAAGTACATGTACACGATAGCCTTTTTTAAATCGATTGCCAGACAATGAAAGGGGTGGGGGTCTGCCCTCCCAATTCCCAGATTTTTCCCCTTTTCTCCCAATTCCCACATTTTTGTCCCCTTTTTTCTAAATCCCACATTTTTTGGCTATTCCCATTACATTTTGAAAAACCAATAACATCAACAATTTTATCTGCCAACATGTTCCATAAGTTTAAATTGTTTAAATTAGGCATAACAAGCTCTTCCATCTCCGAAAAATATCCTTGTAAAGGGACCTAAATTCTGTGCACCATGATACATCTTATGGATGCTACGGAGGACTATGCCAGAAAATAGATTGAGCGTGAATAAGATGACGTTGATTCTCTTTTGGAGCGGATTAAGGTTGTGAGGTCTATGATCCAAACGATCAACGAATCAATCAGCTACAAGGGTCAATGAAAACAAAACCAACAAAAATTAAAAAAAAAATGTTGATGTTGCCAGATATTCGCACTCCCTTCATGACAAATATCTCGTTGTTCCTGCAGATAAGGCCTCATAATAACATAATAACATTTCTATCTGTAAAAGTAATTACAGGGACTGTTTAAGGAAAGAACTTTGAATTGGTAATTTTCAAGGCAAACCATTCTTCACAGGTACTACGCTGTCTAAGGAGGAGATATATACAGTCGTACGGGTGTTTTCTCTTTTTTTTTTTGGGGGGGGGGGTTCGACCAAGGATGAGGACGATGATCTCCACTCTTTGTACTGCATACACAAATTAAACTAATGCCTATACAAACTATGGTACACCACTAGATCTGCAAAATGTTCTACAAAACCTATTTCTAAGCTGTTCAACTCCATCTTGACAGCTGTAAGAGGGCCTTCAGCTATATTTTGATACTTGCTTTTCTAACGTAATGTAAATGTTGAAAAGCTAAAGATCTACCTGACAACTTGAACACTAGATCATTTTCACACTGTAATAGCTTTTAAACTTTTGATTTCTCTCCACTTATATACTATCATTTCTCATGATCAACTGAAATCTCGACTGAAGATGTTCCTCCCATGAGAACGGTAGACATAGATATAAGTACATTGTTAGGGACCGACCATTTAACTTGAAGGGGGGGGGCTATGTTTTTTTTCTCAAAAAATATTTTGGATCTGATTTTATGTGAAAAAAATATTTTGGCTGCCAAAATGATGAAAAAAAATTTTCTGAATGAGGCTTTCTGCCCAAAAAAATAATGTTAATTTTGAAAAAAAAAATATTTTGTTGATACGCGTGCAAAAAATAAATAATTTGTTTGGCGCGAAGCGCGAAAAAAATTTTCTGTCTAGAAAAAAAAACCATAACACCCCTTCAGGTTAAATGGTCGGTCCCTTAAAGGTAGAGAGCAAACATACTTTGTGAAATACGACAACGAGTTGGAGAAAAAATATACAGAGGAAGAAGTGATTTAATGTTAGAGTTTGTAATTCACAATATTTTTGTAACTTTGGAGGTCTTGTTTTTTGGCTAAAGAAAATCAACGTTATCCAGAAAAATATTGCTTGCAGTATATAGGTAAAACAAAATTTCTATAAGGGCAATGACAAGGATTTTTGTCACAAGAAATTGGTTTGATTGGGCAGAGTGAAAGAAAATTGAAACGTTCTCGTTCTGAGTACAAACATAATATCCATAACAACCAGTGTTTTTTTTGGGGGGGATCCAAATTGTCTGGTTCTTAATTATGCATAATTCATCAGCTATGGATTTATTGAAAATACTATCTCATACATAGACTGTGGTGGATGAAGAAAATTGTACGTTAGGACGCGGTATGTCTGTATTACGTTACCCCGACGATCGGAGGCCGGAGGGGAGCTTATATAGACACACCAAGTCCGATTGTGATAACACATTTACACCCTAGCTAATATATTAAGTGAAAGAAAAGCGATATACATTCTTAAAAATATTTCCATGCTTATAATGTCATGAAATCAATATTCTGTACATGTACTGCAATAAACTAAATATACTTTAATTTATCCTTATTGTGCCCCACAAAGATTCTTTATACACTTCCGACGAGTTCGTGGTGTAATAGGTAAGGCAGTAACTCAGTAAATGAGACGTCCCTGGTTCGAATCCCATTATGGACAAAATTATTTTCAAGGTTTTAAAATTTTTGTCTAAGTCCAAAAAGACTGAAACGTTCTCATAGTCTGGCGACATTGTCAAAAATAAAAAAAAAAAGAGTAAAATGTCCTTTGCTCTAACTGGGGTAAAATTGCTGGGGTTTTTCGACTCGGATCACCCCTGACAGAACAAAAGAGCTGGGTTGTAAATTAAAGATGAACCCTACAAACATAATCCAAATACTAATTATCTATTGAAATAGACTAATGATATGTACAAAGATATTTATTTAAAAAAGTAAACGAAATTTAAAAAAGAGAGAAAAAAGCACTGTTTAACTTACCATGATGTTTCACTTGGTCAATATTGTTTCAATTTGGCCTGCTGACGAAGAAATGTCGTCGTGACATATATATATATATATATGAAATAAGTACAAAGTAACGATTTTTTCCAGAAATGTCACAGATATTTAAGATTTGACACACGTTGTAGCTATTTCTATTAAATCATAGTATGCCGATTAAGATATTAAAACCACTTTTAGAAAGACGTCTCGGTTTACTCTACCTATCCTCATCATCAATTATGAAACTTCGATAATAGCAGATTAATGTATTATAATTTATTTAACTTGACATGAATTTTTTTTTCAGTTTTGACAAATTTATAGTCTATATACGCCACAAACTGACGTCCTGGATACTGGTTATGGAGATATTAAAAACGAAACGTTATTGATTGTTTGAAATAACAAAATACCGAAGTTACTGTGAATTTGGTTTAAAAATGTTACATTATGGCATTTTTATATATGAAACAAAATGTGTCTCGGTGAAATAAGTCATATTGGCAAAAAATAACTGCAATATTTTTAAAGAGATCATGTGATAGGGCGACAATCACGGGAGACAACCCATTGTTATACTCGACAACCTATATTTTCCCCGGGAGATAATCTGTATCAGTCGTCTATTGCGGATTACAGGTTAAAGTTAATCGTAAGAAATAATTAAGCTAATATGATCAGGTATAATAGCAGAGGGACAAAGGCTGAATTTGTCCTCACTTAATAAGTTTTATAAGCCTAGCCCATACATAAAAATCACTCAAAGTCGCCATACTATGCGCTGTAACAAAAAAGTTATACAATTATACAATGTCCTCTGTAAACAAATCTATGATAGGAAGTCATGAAAAAGTTTAGAATGGAGAATGCTTCTTACTGTTTAGGCTGAAATTCTACGGATAAAGCATTTTGGAATTAATTGTTGATTCGAATTTTTAAAAATTAATTGTTTTCCGCTCAAGCCGGTGCTAGGGGCCCTCTTGAAATTACTATGAGGTATGAGTAAAGCTCATTTTTGAAGGCCTCATGGTGACTTCAAGATGAAGATTAACAATGAAAGCGTTGTTCCATTGCTTAGTTTTGCAATATATTTGTAGAGACTTTGTCTTTTGTGCATTTACTCCATATCGCTTCATTGTTAATTCGTACCTACAGTTGGTGGAAACCCCAACAATGCATTTATTTTAAATGTCTACCTTCAGTTAAGGTATCTGCAGGGTAATACTTTCCTATTATAAAATTTTGAATAACACAAGTCTTTTATTTTTTTCCAGTTAAAATAAAATTTGGGGTGGGGGTCATCATTTATTTAAGCGCAAAAACCAAAGATTTATCTTTGTAATAATAGTAAAACTGACAATATGAGGAGATTATTTGAAATAGAATTATCCATTTTTTTACATAGAATTAGTTTATACTTTTCATATTTGTTGCATATTTGAAATCCTTATATTTCAATATATATATACAATAAAAATTATGTGCGACCGTTCAAATAAAAAATAATAACTTATAAAACGATAATTTCTCTAATGATGTCTATATGAAATTCTTTTATGAAATCATCTCCCTTGCATAATTTTTGTTTCCTTTTCAATCAAGCACCAAATTTCAACTAAGGGTGCTTTAGTTGATCTTTTTTTTCTGATCAAATACCGCGCGGCTAAAATTGTACTAAATACAAAACTCAATATTCCTAGGTCTGCTTTACTGCTTGAACTCGGTTGGGAGCCAGTTAGTGCTTTTATAACCCGCGAAAGAATGTTAAACTATAAAAGGCTGATGCGACTGCCGGAAGATAGATTATGCAAACGCATTTTTAATGAAATGGTAAATCAAAATTAAAAAATTATTGGTTACGCAGACGAAATAAATAATTTAATTGAAAATTTTGTAATCGATAATTTCGGTTCAACTTTTGGCAAATCAACAAGAGAAGGTTTATCGTTAGACGTTAGCAATAAAAGTAGTTTTGAATCTTATGCAAATTTTCATGTTAATACAGGAAAATAGGTTATTCACGATTGAAGTTGCTTGCAGGAACAAATTGCCTACACCTAAATAAGTACTTGGTCCGAATGCATACGACAAATGATGATCGTTGTCCTAAATGCGATCTAGATGAATCCGAAGATACGGAACATTTCATGTTGAGATGCCCGGCGCCTGAGCACATAAGAATAAAATAATTTGATATGTTTGCTTCTGTCACTGACGTTAAAGTCATGGAACTGCCGCCACGTGCCAAAATTATGTTTTAATTGGCGATATAGGCTATGCTTTTAACATTTATGTTAGAAATTTTTACGATTAGCGTGGTAGGATGTCCTTATTTGAAGCTTTTAACTTTAGTAATAGTATTATAAATTCTAGAGAAGCACAATGTGAAACTTCATAAATTCTATATATGCTTATTCCGATATATTTTAAATTTTTGATTCTGTGATATATGCAATTCCTTAAATAATGAACATTTTAGATACAATGTATGTTTTTTGGTGTATATTGTTGTATATATTGATTTTTTAATTTTATTGTGTTTTATAATTAGACGCATCGTCACTCGTACCCTCGGGTGACTGGTGCCCCCGATGTAAGGGGGTAGTTTCAATATATATATAAAACTAAAAACGGAATACCAACGGTACTGTGAATTTAGTTTCAGCATATGAACATTTCGACAACTAACGGCTCTTCAGTAGACAACATATCAAACCATTCGTAAATGCGTGTACCGAAATATGTGTAAAAGCTGATAGAGAACAGATTTCCAATAAGGTCTTAATAGTAAAGCTTAAATCAGCTAAAAACAAAGCTATGCAAGAGGGAGATACTCCTTTTGTTTTAATAAAGATATGTCATGAAGTTAGTGGTCTACCTGTATTAAGTTTAATTCCTATGTTTATTAAACTATAGGGAAACGGGACAGATAAGGAAAGGTTTGGGTACCCATAAACCAGTTTAACCCTAGAGCTACCGCTGGGTTTTGCTAGTGCCGGTACTAAGTCCGACTGTCCCGATGTTCTATCGTTGTTTACGTTTGTCTTTCGTCTTATTTGTGTTTTTTCCGTGTGGTTCTATGGCAAAATATGGCATGTGATTGTAATTATCAGCCAATGAAGATGTTTCCTTTTATACACCGTTTTATATTGCAAGTTTTCGAATATGATCGGTTTTCAGCCAGCACCAAAGTACTGGCTACTGGGTTTTCAGCCAGCACCAAAGTACTGGCTACTGGGTTTTCAGCCAGCACCAAAGTACTGGCTACAGGGTTTTCAGCCAGCACCAAAGTACTGGCTACTGGGTTTTCAGCCAGCACCAAAGTACTGGCTACTGGGTTGGTGAATACCTCAGGGGACTTACAAAATGTTGTAAACACGATAAGGAACATAGATATCAAATACTTCGAAACTTTCATTACATTTTATAATTGCTTTCTAAATGTGTGAAACCTGAATGAACAAATTTTGGACAAATATGGAGGAAAAATTTGAAGTAGATGCCTTAACATGACCAGTCCGCTCTGCTCGAGGTAAATGTAAAAAGTATGTACTATTCATTCACCCTTTAAAAGAAAAAGAAAGGAAATTGGATGTTTTCAAGGAGACCACATCGTACCGGAAATAATACTCTTGTGTAAATTTTATTTATCTTGTACTTCAATTCAGCTTCTAGGCTGATGTTTTTCTAAAGTTCCATGAACACTTTATTTTGGTGTAGGCAAAGAAAAACAATATAAAGTTAGAGGTTTCTGTAAGTCCGACCCTCGTTAGTCTGGCAGTAAATAGTCCAATGGTCATAAGGCCAACAGTCCATAGTCCATAGGTCATTAGTCCGGCAGTCATTGGTCCGTTAGTGCATCTGGATCCCAAATGCAACAAATCAAATCCACTCACAAACAAACCATACAAAGACCTAACTTTTCGCTTTTCTTCTGAGACCATTTAAGAAAATTCAACCAAACATTACTGGAATGATGTATGAAGGACCTTTACAAAGATTACTCATATCATTGTAGTTTAGCATAAGATATATATATTTTCATTTTCTCCTCTGAAACCCCTTTAGCAAATGCAACCAAAATTTAGTAATGTATGGAAGGTCCTCCATAGAGATTGCCCCTTTTGTTCCGATCTGATATGAAAAAAAATGTATGGCACGCGGTAGTAAAAAAAATGAGGTATACCTAGTATTTCGAATGAAATTTAGCGGTTTCGTGCGAAACACCAGGTATATCTCACATAAACTAGGGATTTTTAATCGGTATACACAGTATTTCGCCCAAAAACCATGGAAGCAAATTTAGATACACTTCACAGGAATGACGATGTGGAGGTCCTCAACAAATATTTCTCATTTTATTTTGATTCAATAAAAAACATGACCGTCAGCTCAGGAGATTAGTTTAACTTTGGACCCTATGGGAAAAAGATAATTATCATCGTTTGCTCTGAAACTAATGAAGCAAATTTCACTAAACTGTATTGAATAATTTTGGGTAGGTTCTTTACAACAATTGCTCATTTTTTCAACTCAACAAAAACACGGCCGCAGAAATTTGTCGGAAAATTTCCACTGATACCACTGAAGCCAATTCATCCAAACTGTGCAGGAAACAACAGCAGTAGAATATCGAAGGAACAAAGGAGTGTAATTGACATTAATCGAAGTCCAAAGACACGGCCAAAACGAGAACACAGAAAACAATGACGTTAGACACAAAAAACAATGACGTTAGACAGATACAAAGCACAGAAACAAAAATTACAACATTCAAAAAGGCACTCACAATGTGAACTCCAGTGAAACTGAGAGTGACATCAGGTGCTCCGGAAGGGTAAGCATGTCCTGCTCTGTTAACAGTACCCGTCACACTGTGAATGGTTCAATCCGGGAAAATGTCAAAGTCGGTAGTCAAATCCAGGAAGACGTGAATCTAGCTGAAAATGTCAACTTTCATTTGGGATACTGACACGTCATATCTTTCAATGATGTTATGGTGACGGCTATAGAATTTCTTGAGAAATGAAATTAAAATAGGTTGAACAAATCCCTGACTAAGCAGCTTTTGGGACAGTGTTTTCGCTCTGTTCAAAAAATCACTGTACAAACTACACGCTCGACAGTAACGAATCAACTGTGAAATGTACACTCCATAGTCTGGAGAGGTAGGTATATTGCTGCTAAGAAAGGGAAAGTTCACAATTGGGAAATTAAAATCATCACGCTTGTCATATAGCTTAGATTTCAAACGTCTATCTTCGTCAATATACAATAAAAGATCTAGGTACGAAGCTGAAGTAGGTGTTTCGAATGATGTAAGGAAGGTCCTCAACACAAAATGCTTTTTTCGTTTCCAACACCCCCCGAAAAAAATATTATAGCCGCAAGTACTGATCATAGATTTACATTGGACCATATGCAAGGCAAAGTAATCGTTTTAAACATCTAGTCTGAAAAAATCTGTAGCAAATTTTCCAGACTGAATTGGGATGGTATGGAAGTTCCTGTGCAAGGACTGGTTATTTCGGTTGGATCCGACTAAAATATGGCTGCCAGCATGAAACATAACTTTGGCCCCTAACGGAAAATCACATTTTTATTATTGATTCAGGCCGAGTCTATGGGTCGTTAGTTGCCTTTTTTGGATTTGTCGAAAAACTAAGAACGGCACTGTAATGATCTTAATAGAAATCCCTCTGTTTGTTTGATAAAGCTCTTTTCTATGATTATTTTCGGTCATTTTGTGTTGTAGTTATACTGATGTTCAGATATAATTTATTTAGATGTAAGTGTTTGTTTTTTTTTTAACGCAAAGATCTTTATTTTGCTAGGATAAAATTCGTCTCAATATCTTAAAATTTATTTCTAAAAAGAAATCTATTGTCTAGTTTGGATCTTTTGGTACTCAGGTATACAATAACTGATTAAGTTAGAACGGTTGTCTAAAGTGAATATGATACTCTAAGCTTCAATACACGTCGTCCAAGAATTATAATGCTTATTCGTCAAACAACGTGATAAATTATTGGAAACAACAAACCTAATCGCTTTCTTGTATCAAATATCTGTGCTAATTTTGAATAAATCGTTAGTATATACTTAGTAATTTTGTATAAATTATAAAACGACTTCCAATCGTAAACAATGATATATTGCAGTGAATTAACCAAACTGGTAAGCTTTTTTTTACATCTGTAAGAATTTAAAAAAGCAATGCTTTCTGGAAGCAATGCTTTCTGGGAATACTTTTTGTCTAATAAAATGAAGGCATCTCGCCGCTGAAAGCTCAACATTGTTTTCAGAATATGTCTTTTATTCCTTTAAATATCTTATGCTTTGCAGATTTCCGCTCGCTAACTCAAATCCATTTGAGGTTATGTTTTCTTCCGGCTTTTATACATGCTTTTGTAATTGTAAGAATACTTTGCCAGTTGATTTTATGTTTGTTGACGATCCCGCACCCATGACATGATAAACATGGATGTAGCGTTGCTCGACATCCAGCAATGAATTCCGCTTAAACCGGTGCTAGGACCGTCTTGAACTTACTATGAGGTATGTTGAAGGCCTCATGGCGACTTCAAAATGAAGAACAACAATAAAAGCATTGTTCCATTGCTTGTTTTTCCCACGTATTTGTGGAGATTTTGTCTCATTTGTTTTACTCCATATCCCTTCATTGCTTTTTTTTTGTTTATGATCTTGAAAATAATTTGATTTGATCTGCACTGAAGATGAAAAAAATTTCGAAATGGCCATCTGCAGAAACAAAATGCATTGTAATTTTGATATATATTGATTGGTACTAAATTCTACCTTATAATTCATTTTTTCTTTACCTTTTTGACCATCGACTTCAAAATGATTGTCATAATGACAAAAAAAAGAAAGAGAATGAGAAACAGCCAGACTTATTACATGCTTTTCTGGACTGTAAATCGCATTCAATAACATCTTAAAATAGAGGAACAAAATGCACCATGTCATCAATCTGTATTTGTTCATCGGAAATTGATAAATTCTTCGATGGAGTACCTATGTGTTTACTTTTGTCCAGGAAAATTTTCAAGGCTTAGGACAAGACATTATTATTACAATTTTATAATATTGTAAGAAATTCTGATTGGATTTAGTGCATCATTTTTATGCCTCCAGATCAAGGATCGGGGGCATATTGGTTTTGCCATGTGTGTCTGTCTGTGTGTCTATCCATGCGTCCGAAACTTTAACCTTGGCTATAACTTTTGAACTATTAAAGATAGACTTATCAAACTTGGAAAGTATATAGATCTAGTCAAGAGGAACATAATAAGTCGTAAAATTAGGTCAGGTCAAAGAGGTCAACATTTAAGTCTTAGATTTAATTTTCATATGTTTTGTATGTAAAGAAAGATAACTCTAACCAAAATATTAAGATTACATATTTCAAATTCAAGTGGTGCTGGGGGCATAAGTAGTGCTTGACAAACACGTCTTATTTATCACGAAAATGTCAGGATGGAGATAAACCACTGGGGACCTTAAATTTATATTATTAAATTAATATTTTAATAGTTATAAGTATATACGAGTGTATTAGGGTGCATTTCTCAACAAAATTTCAAAATGAGTTAATACTTCTAAGTGGTAGATTTAATGCAGTTGATAAAACAACGGCAGTAGAATACCGAAAGAAAAAAGAACAAGATTACATAAATCTAAGTCCAGAGACGAGGCAAAAGTAAAAACACCAGGAGACAAAGGACCAGAGACGCTTCACAATCACAAAACACAACTATTACAAATACAACAATAAAAACTACAGCATTAACAGTGTAAACTCTCAAAAAGAGTGTCATAAGGTGCTCCGGAAGGGTAAGCATGTCCTGCTCTGTATACAGCACCTGTCAAGAGATGTGATAATTACGGAGGCCACCAAATCGAAAGTCATTTATTGTTTTATTGTGGTTTTAAACGAAAGTCAAATCGAAAGTCATTTATTGTTTTGTTATTTAAATTATTGTTCTTTAATTAACATCTTACTTTTCAGTGTTTTTCCTTCTTTCGGCAGTCTTAATATTTTTGACACTGTTTCTACTTTAGGGGGATGGATTTTCCCTGTTACTATATGTGTTAAAAGTGATGTTAACCTCACGTGCTAAATTGCGCGCTGAACATCACATTATGAAACTGGGATTTTCCTTGTTACACTTTATGGGAACACATTTAAGTGTAAAAAATCGGGTTACCCTCATATACTTTATTGCGCGGTAACCATCACATATTGAAGCTGATATATCCAATCAGAGTCTTGTATATTAATAGTAATACAAGTATAATACAACTTATAAGTCAGTTATTGATCTTAATGTTTAACATTTTGAAATTTAATGGGACTTAATATTCACAAGTTATGGTATGTAAAATTTATAGGTTGTTATCCGAGATAATCTTTCATAAAAAGTAGGGGTTTTAGGACTTGTGAGTTCAATTGTTTATAAATAACAAAATACCAAAGTTACTGTAAATTCACTTTCTGGATATGCGCATTTCGACAACTTATGTCTCATCATCAGTACAGATCATGTCAAAACATTCAAAATCCATATATCAAAACATGTGTAAAATCTCAAAGAGAACAAATTACCAATTAAATCTAAATGGGAAAGCCAGAAACCAGCAATGGAACAGAGCTATACAAGAGGGAGATACTCCTTAGTTATAAACATTTTTTAAAAATATAGATATTAGATGCTTCAAATATACCCTTCTTTCTGACTTTTTTAATATAATAGCTTTCTGTATTATTTCATGCATATGCTGCCGATGCGTGGTTAATGCTTAAAACATGTAAAACACGTGTTAAGCATTTACTTTTTATTATGCAACTAGTCAATTATTCTATATAGTTCAATGTTACATTAAAAGTAAGCATTTGTGATTTCATGTTTATGTCTGTATACTATTATTTAGTTTTTCTGTTACCGTTTTTGCCATGTCTTTGGACTTACACGATTTTTGTAGTCATCGCTTCCCTTGTTCCTTCGGTATTCTACTGCCGTTGTTTCACAATTGACTCAGTCCTGTTGCTAACTGAATTTTACTGTTGTTACGATTGTTTTTTGATTTATCACATTGGCTATAGGGGGAAGGTTTGAGCCCAGTAAAACTAGTTTAACCCCGCCGCGGCAGGTTTGCCCCTGTCCTAAGTCAGGAAATTTATTAAGCCTTTGTGCATCTTGTCTTTTTTCTAGTTAGTTAACTTTATGTCTATAGGAGTCTAGGATGATGTATATTTCGCTGAACTTGATTACTCTATTCAGGGGCAGACTCCGACCTGCCGTTGGGTGTNGGGTTTTCTCACCGTTCATTGAAGATCTTATGGTGGCTTTGAGTTGTTATTACTCCCCTTTGGGTCGTTCTCTCTTTGACACATTCCCCGTTTCCCTTCTTTTTTCTATTGTTCCGGACAACCCTAGCTCCAATTTAAGCCTATTCTCCACATCTTTGTGATCCGATACAAGTCTTGAAAAGTGACTTTTATGTCTTTCAGCCGTGATAGGGCTGACTTAAATGATCGTAGACTATACGATAAGTATCAATACGGACATAGCCAGTTAGTCTTTAGCAAAAGAATCCAAGGGTCCATCATGTTTTTGTTTCTACGTTGTTCTACTCTAATGAACAAATATGGAGTATAGTCGATGTTATATAATTTCTCATATTTTGAAAGTTCCTCTGCAGTTGGAAATTAGGACGCTAAATAAACGGGAAACATTTGTATTTCTCAAGCTGCAATAAATAACAAAATACCGAAAATACTGTGAATTTAGTTGCTGCATATGCGCATTTCGACAACTTATGTCCCAGTAAGTGCAGAAGAAGATTATTTTATAAGATTCAGTTCAACTGTAAACAGGGATGAGATTCCACACATTTAGGTAAGAAATTGTTGAAATTGTATCTAAGAAAAATCAATGTTAGCAATGTAAGCTTGCCCTGAAGTAAACATGATAGTATTCGTCCAGAACTATTCAAAAGAAATGAGTAATATTCCAGGCCTCTTGATTTTTTTTAAATTTGTCAGAAGAATCTTAAAGTGGTACAGGGGTCTAAAAACTTTCAAATAGAATTTTCTGATATTTATTGAGGGTCATCGGTCATATACGTATAAAATTTATCATGTAAAAATCAGCAATTTTAAATGAAATTATAAAGTGAAATTAAATGAATTTTGACAAAATTTTAATCTATTTTAGTTACATCATATATAATTTTTTAAAATTTCGTAAAATTATTACCTGATATACTTGCTGTCGATTTACAATCTAAACAATTGGGGTCGTTGAACTTAATTTTGAATAAATGGCTAAAAACTTATTTTTCCTTTTTATTCATATACAAGTTATCTCCCTTGCATGGTTACAAAATAGAAGTGGCATATTTCATCAACTTTATCTTTTAAAGAACAACGAAAATTATTTCACCAGTTGCCGTTGCGAATTCCTCTTTTTTTGTCAGATCACAGTTTTAAACCCTCGTACTACCTTAACCTAAAATCAATTTGCTTTTTATACAGTGAATACATGTAAGTATGTTTAAAGGATGCATTTCCTGTGGAGGAACACTGTTTTTCCTGGCAAAGACAGGCAAATATTTTATGTTAACTATAATATGTCTTAATGTTGACTTTAGTAGAACCTTAAGGAGGAATGGGTGTTTTTTTTTTCTAAATTAGAAAAACAATATAATACATTTGTACAATCTGCTATGGATTTAGAATAAAAGAAAATAAGTCATACATCTTTGTGCCAATTTAAGAAACCAGCAAAGGACTTAGAATCCACGTGCTAAGCAGACTTGACCGCCCTTTAAGGTCTGTTAGATTATCTTGTTTTTTTTTCCATCGAGACTATCAGCTCGGAAAAGATTTTTATGGATGGTGTATAGACTATGTTGAAATGCTGCTGACGGGATGATACTCCTTGAAACACGTCTACAGCAAAACAAAATAAACTGTTTGTTATACATCTTAGGTATGTCTTTTGAAACCACTGGGTCGATGCCACTGCTAATGGATCAAAGATTCCTGAGGGTGTTTATAAGACCAGTAGTCAGCTTTGTCTGACAAGAGAAAAAAAATCACCTAGTGCTTTATAGAAATTTACTGTTTTCATCAGAATTCTAACTCATTAAAATGCTAAGACCTCACTCCATGCATTGCATTTGGTCGATGTGTTTTGTACCAGATTTGGCCTTTTATTTCGATAATTTTGGTAATGAATACTTGTGTGACTTTTTTATTTGGACTATGGCTTTGATTTTAATGCTGATGAGAGGTTACTCCTGGATAAATGTGTACATCATAAAAAAATACATAATTGCTTATAATGCAACTTGTTTTTGTGTATAGATAATTATTGACCAGAGTTCAAATTTTCTTAAGGATAGTTATGATATCAAGGTTTTAAAATCAGTGCTTTATTTATTAGAACATTGATCATACATCATTTTAAGCAAACATATTGATAGGTCAGTGTGCCCGTTTTTTAGATATAAGTGCCTCAAGTTTTGGCGGGAAACCGAACTCCTCTGGATTTTTCATTTACTTGGCATTAAGGCAATCGCCCTTTGGAATAGAATGAAGATATATCGAGAATTTCATCAAATTTTGTCAAAAGTTTATTCAAGACGTATACAAACATATTTTGAAAATAAAAGTGGGAGTCAGTGTGCAAAATTTTCTAATGCATCATGGTGGTAAAATAAGAGAATTCCGAAAGTCAGTGACAGTTTCAAAAAGCTGAGGAGTGACCATCCTTAAGGTGATTAAGAGCAAATTTCCATTGTGAAAGATTGTCATTATCATGCATGTATGTAAAGACTTTTTCATCTTAAACAGAAACTGAATGCATTTTCTCCATATCTTTGCAGGTTGCACACTCAGTATTTTGAAATAGATTACTATCATCTTTAACACAGCAAACTGAATATGGCGTTGAATGAATTGGAACTCGCTAAATGGCGTAGTGATATAATAATGCAGCAATCTCTGGGTTCAAAGTTCATTCAATGGAGTTACTTTAATCCGAAGACCTCACATTTTGGGGAAACAATTACGTACTTCATATACGTCCAGCCTGTCTTAATTGCACTTCTAATTGCATGGTTTTGTTTGATTATCCGTATTTTATGGAGTGAAGATTTTATGAAGAAATTCGGCTTCATGGTTATTTATAGCATCATAGATATCGTAATCCTAATCGTACAAAACATATTTTTGTCATATGCTTTCTTACAAGAAGCAAATTATATTCAATATGAGATGTGCTATGCTTATGAAATTGCCGTTTCAGTTGTTCCAAATGTTATGTTTACTTTCTCGCAGTGGCTGAAAGTTGCGCAGAGTTTCCAAAGATTTATTATCTTATTCAAACCAATGACGTACCGAGAATATTTCAATTTTAAAAATGTCTCAATTTTCTTAGTTTTTTTGACACTTGTTTGCTCCGGTGTCGGTGCATATAGTATACATCACATTGAGTTTGAAAAGGTCGTTACGATCGAGAAGGCAACAATGGAATCAATTGAAATTTGCCGTGAACCTTTCTTCTTTGACGATGGAAACTTGGATGAATATAACATCTATTTACGAATTCATACAATTTTAACCTTAATCATCTCATTTGCACTTCCAACTGTATTTTTTGTTCCTTTAAGTCTTTATATGACATTCAAAATAAGAGCGCAGATGGAATTTCAACGAAAGCACCGTATTGGACAAACTATGACAGAGACTAATTCAGAGCGATTGATTAGAGTAGTAACTTCAGCGACCGTCATGTATGCTATTTTCACAGTCATTGGGTTCACGTGGCTAGTCGTACTTGAAATACTGAATGCACTCGAAATATCACAGTCGACCATTGGGAAAATCGCAGTATTGACAACTAATTTAATCAACATTGTTAAAATACCATTAAACTTTTCAATGTTTTGCTGGCTATCCGGGACATTCAGAAACAATCTTAAACAAGCTTGGTCAAAACTGAGTAAACTTTGTAATTGTTGTTGGAAACCATAGATTTGGAAGGTTGTGATTAGACTGTTTCAGTAAGAATGGCATAAGATAAATACTGTTAGGCGTATGCAAAAAAAAATGGTTTGTTTTTGTAAAAAAAAAAAACGACAAAGAAGCCAAAGTCAACAAGACGGAGAACGCAGAAAGGAAAATATATTCAACGTTAATCAAACCCGAGAGCACAAACCTTTCCCTCAAACACAGAAAATTTTATGAAGGTCATTGCATACACTTTTTTTTATATTTTGAATGTGAATTAACAAAATTCCAGGTTTTTTGTTATTTGTGATCTGTAAATAAATAAAAACCAAAGTTAAAGAACTGTAAAATTCGCTTCTCTAGAACGCCATTTCGACAATTTCTGTCTCTTCGAAAGATTTGAAGTACCAGACATCAAAGACGAACAGAAAGCGGACAGAAAAAAATACCAAAAAGATCTGGCAAGCAAAAGAGACACTAACATGACTAAGGACAGAGCTTTGCATGAGGGAGATACTCCTTAATTGTCAGCGAATTTTCTAAATTTCAGATATTTTAAGATTTCAGATTTCGGTTTTCAGACAACATCCAGATTACTGGGCTCATAAAAAATCTATTTTGTATGTCGGAATATAAATAATTAAGATTGGGGGATACGGTTTGTTAAGGGGTGCTAATTATTATTTGAATTAATTTGTTTTATTATGAAATATTGATTATTGCAATTGAGCTAAATTGCAAACTGTTTTAATCCAATATTGCATGGAAAGTTTTAATAGCTAATATATAGAAACGGATAATTACTTGTGCTGGACCGGATCCAGCCAGCTTTAACCCTTAGTATCCTACGTAGAATCAGGGACTAGCCAACACAAAAACTAAGCAAGGTGATTGCGACTTGCAGTATTGTATTCAACCAATACGTAGAGATTCACGCAAAGATACAATAATTAATATTATAATTTAGAGGTAAATTGACGGTTGTTATACCAGGTTTACGTCTAACAACACAATATCATACAATCAAAAGCAAAAAGAAATAGTAATTTCTCAAGGAAAACGGGGAATGTGTTAAAGAGACAACGACCCAAAGGGGAGTAATAACAACACAAAGCCACCATAAGATCTTCAATGAATGGTGAGAAAACCCCACATTAAATGTCTGCTATTGAACCGAGTGCATTCCGACCTCTAAGAAAAATATCTTTGTCTTGGATGTTCGTTTACAATAAACACAGATGAACAGGCTTTTGTATGCTGGTATCTAAATCTATTTACAATCATTGTATTGATTAATTAAAAAATGCTCAACGCCCAATGAGCAACATATCGGCCATACAAGGGCGAAAACAAGTCAATCAGCTCAAAAATACAAGCAAACTAACAAAGAAACAAAAATGAAGCAAAAGGGAAGAAATCGGTAGGGGTGGGATTTTTAGCCTTCTGTACGAGCCCCAGTGACTAAACAGAAAATAAAATAATTGGAACAGCTGTTCCACTACACTCCCCGCCTAATATCCGGGGGATAGTACTAAAATATTCAATAAGAATATCAACACTCATCATAGAACAAAATAGGAGACTAATGAACTGTTGAAATCCATCACACAGCAGTTGGTACAGGTGAAATATATACATTATGTACAGTTTTCTTTAATAAGAAGAATTGTGTCAGTGATTGGACGAGTTTTCCATCGACAATCACTCTCACTTCTTCTTTTATACGTTAAACAATATTCAATCAATCAATCAATCTTTTATAACGTGTGCATCAGATCCCTGATAGGTCTTCGAGATGAAATCAACCGTTCGGTGTTCTTTTCCTACACGTAGAACACATTTTAAAGAGTTCCCGCTTCTTGAGAAAGGGGGGGGGGGTTGGAGGTATTGCAAACCCGATAAATCCTTGGTATTCTTAATACAAGGCGTGCCATGGCAGATTTCTGAAGCTTATATTCTGCGGGAGCTTTTCCACGGTTAATTACTGTGTATTCCTTAATGTTTAGTTTAAACTTAGATTATTTGTAAATGTAACAAATTTGGATTAGACACAAGTAAGACATACTTATGAAATCTTCTCCGGTTGAAAATAATTTACAATACTATGCTAATTAAATTATTATATATTATTATATAATATTCAAGCTTTATAGAGTAAAGTAAACACAATTAAAAAAGGAAGGGGAATGTGTGTGTGTGTGTGTGTGTGTGTGTGTGTGTGTGTGTGTGTGGAAAGTTTAATGTTTAAACAATTAGGAAACGTTTCGTTTTCTTAATATACTTAAAGACGTTATTCAATACAATTAGTAAGAGCGTCACTTAAGCCAAGGAGAAGATCCGAATCCGTACTACAATAATCTGTACCCAAATTTAGATCATTTCTTAACACTTCCCTTGCGTCATGATACAGAAGACATTCAAGGAAATAATTATATGCTGACTCATATGCATGGCCACATCGACATAAATGATTTCGTATAATATTTACTTTATGGAGATCTCTCTTTTAAAAAGAGGCCAAACATTGCAACTGGGTTAATATTATATTATATGTCATATCACATACAGGTCCTGACTCGGTACCTCGGTACACTTCTTGGACTCTAGTTTCGAGTTCGGTAATATTAGCTTTTCTAGAGTCCTCAAAAGCTATTGTTGTAGGGAACGTGCCGCCTTGTAGGGCGGACACATACTTTATCACAGGGTTTTTTCTTTTGGAGATATGTTGTTCAAATAGTTCATTTTTTTGTTCTTATCTAAAATATATTGGAGAGAGTGTTTCCATATTCCTATTCATGAGCTAAGACTTAATGAACGGGATCGTTCCAGTTGATCGTCTCTTGGATAAGACCTCGAAAGAGAAGTTTCCCGTGTATGATAACGGGAGCAAGGAGTTCGAGTGGATTATAGATACTGTTGATGGTTGAGAGTATGCCTCTATGAGCAATTGGTTTGTCTTCTCATGATATCTTGGAAAGGAATTTGTCAGTATTCGAGTACCAACATTGTGCAAAGCTCCACTGTAATGGTTTATCACAGGCTTCCTTAGTCCTAGTGTGGCGACAGTAGGTGAAGGGCTATTTTTCTAAGCTGTTCTGACCACTAGTCTGACTTTTTTGTCCATGTCTGGATTAACTAGACCATTGTCTTCGTTCCGCAGCATGTCTGGTTTTCCCTAGTCCTAGTGTGGCGACAGTAGGGGACGGGCTATTTTTCTTAGCAGTTCTGACCACTGGTCTGACCTTTTTGTCAATGTCTGGATTAACTAGACCATGGTCTTGTGTGGACGTCAGCTTTTTGATTGGAGCCAAGAGCTAAGTGGGCCCGAGTAGCCACTCGTGTTGATGAATTTCACGATATGAGACCGATATCGTGTCCGAGTCTGAGGGGTCACATTCGATTGGAATGTAGTTTCACGGTTCCGGAGTACAGTGTTTTCGGATATTCTCTATTTTTATTTCAAGTGCTGTTACGGATTCTTCCGCATTTTTTCAGACATGAGTATCTCAACGTTGTTGCCCAAATAATTCGTTGTTGGCAGCTGATATTCTGTAAACGCTTGTTTGGCATGAGTGCTCAGAAACTGTCTCTATCCAAGGAGATGTTTTGTACTTGAAACCTTGTACGCGGATTGTGCTATCTTAACAATACTTTTCTGATGAGCTTTCGTTGGAAGGTTTCTCAATTGCATTGGAGTTCCTTGTTTTGGCGTGATACCAAGTTGTTCAGGATAACTTCGTCGTTCCGGTATTCACCAGCCCAGTAGTCAGTACTTCGGTGCTGTCCCGAAAGCCGATTCTATTTGGAACCTTACAATATCTAATTTTTGTAAATTTTGTTGAAACTAAGGAGTGTCTCCCTCATGCAAAGCTCTGTCCTTAGCTGATTTTGGCTTTTTGTTTAGATCATATTGGGTAATTTGTTCTCTATCAGTTTTTAAACATCTTTGACTTCATGGTCTTCCAAACGTTTAGATTTTATCTGCACTGAAGAGACATGAGTTGTCGAAATGCGCATATGCAGAATCAAATTTCACAGTAACTTCGGTATTTAGTTATTTGTTACCACTGGGTCGATGCCTCTGCTGGTGGACTGTTAGTCCCCGAGGGTATTCACCAGCCCAGTAGTCAGTACTTCGGTGCTGACCCGAAAGCCGATTCTATTAGGAATCTTACAATATCTAATTTTTGTAAATTTTGTTGAAACTAAGGAGTATCTCCCTCATGCAAAGCTCTGTCCTTAGCTGATTTTGGCTTTTTATTTAGATCATATTTGGTAATTTGTTCTCTATCAGTTTTTAAACATCTTTGACTTCATGGTCTTCCAAACGTTTAGATTTTATCTGCACTGAAGAGACATAAGTTGTCGAAATGCGCATATGCAGAATCACATTTTACAGTAACTTCGGTATTTAGTTATCCGGTATGATGCCATAAATTGAACCTCGACTTTGTTCTTGTGTACCGTTATGCCAAGCTCTTTTTACTATCTTGTCTGTTGCTGCGTGTGTAGATACACACTTACTGGCTTTGAAATACTGGTCTCGTACTTTATGTTTGTTGGCGCAACTGTGAAATTTGTCCCGTCCCTAGCTACAAATATGTGTTTGACATTTAACTTTGTATCAGGGTATAGCTTGACAGGACTCGTTTCCCAACAACTTCACATAAAAGAAACAACATTATCTTGGAACAGTCATCAATTGTTCGTAGTTGGCTAGCAATGTCTCTTATGTGTGAATGGTTCTGTGTATCTTCCGGTGTCGGGATTTCGCCCCGATTATTTGGTATGCTGTTGCATTCGAGGAGTGGTGGCAGGTCAAGGTGTAAATCGATATTTTAGTGATTTTATGATGAAGTTCCTTCCGTGCTGACCTGAGGTCAGAACTATACCCGAACACGAGCTATAGTTTCCGGGTTGCTCTAGTACATTGAACAAGCTGACAAACCCTGATGAAGCCAAAGAGCTGTTGCTTTGTTCATCTATAATGGTGTACAACTTGTCAACCTTGCATGACTTATCCCTTTGGTATACATTCACTGACAATATCTTGGCACATGATTTGCCACTGTATGAAAACCCACATATCTCTGTGCACTTATTACTAATTGTGTCACTATTCATTGACTTATCTGTAACTTGCGACTCCCCGCTATGCTTTTGTGCAGGTGAGCTGTGTGATACAGTCGAATTCTTTGTTTTCACAATGTGCAATGTAGTAAGGTGCGATACGCTTCGCTGCCACAGTCTTTGCAATCGACTTTTGCAGAGCAATTACGACTGACATGACCGGTTGACTCGCAACACTTGTAGCATGCATTATTCTCTTTTAGCAATTTCTTGCGTTCCTCTACGGATTCGGCTTTAAAACCCCAGCAATAATTTAATGGGTGTTTCACCTTGTGTAGAATACAGATATCTTAAGTCTCTTTAACGAATGTTACATCCGCATTTCTGTCTATCTCCCCGAGTCTTTCGTGTGGTGATTCAATGTCTACTCATAGATTGCTGCTGAGCGGGATGAATAGCTGGCTTCTTGGTGAATTGGTCAACGTAGTCTATAGCGATGGAGGGGTTTTTCATATATGAAATTACAAATTTATTCCTTGAATGGCAGCTTAGGTACTTCATACCTGACTTAATTGACGACTGCCCTTTCGCCCCTTTCCTCCTTGGGCCTATACGGTAATTTACCGACCTTCGGTTTAACTCCCGACGACAAGTCGAATTATGCCAGCAAGTTTGCGAATGCTGGTTTCTCTTCACAAACTGGATCTCTGTAAGGATGTTGTGTAGGTCATATAGACGCTTAGAATCTTTATTCGTCAGCTGTGGAAATTTTTCTGTTTTAGTGAAGACTCTACATCTAGGGCGCTCCATATAATTTATCTAAGGGTGCCCACAGTTCCTTTAAACCAAAGGACGGATTATCAGTACTACAAATTTGCATGCTTTTAGCATGTTTGGACGATTCTGGTCCTAACCATTTAACCATTAGGTCTAGCTGTTTTCTTTCAGAAACGCCCGATTCTTCAATTGTAGCAAAGAAATTTGATTTAAAACCCACATAATTCTCCGGGTGGTCTTTGTTAAGCCCGTAGACAATGCCTACCTCTGTAGCAGGAACATTATAACATCCTGAGTCTGCTCGTATGGACTTGGGTGTAGTGGCATCAGAGGCTGACGTCATAGGTTGAGTTCCCGTGTAAACGGGAGTTGTCCTGGCTGGCAGACCATAATTTGTTGATATGGGCTTCTTTGGTTTAACCACTTGGTCATCAAACCCTGAGCACGCTGACGTCACTTGAGGCTGTACAATAATCAGTAGTTGCCATGGTTCACTCTGCTGAGTTGTTGTATTTGCGGGAAACCAATCAAACATCAATGGGGGTTGAGTTTCAGGCATTGTGTAGATTTTGTCACTTCTGGTTGGAGAGGACTCATTTTATCCTGTTTTGACGCTTTAATGAAACTTCTCTCAGGCGTGTCAATATTGTAAGGCATTTCCGGTTTAACCGCCATAGCCTGATCTGTAATAAATTCTTTCACTTGCATCATGGGATCTATAGTCTGTTCTGATAGAACATTATCTAGATCCTGACTGCGGCCGTCCTCGTCCTCGATCTCGAGAGCTCGTGCTTCGACCTCGGCGACAGCTGGCTCCTGTTCTACTACTTATAGGTCTATTTCTACTTTGAACTCAGTATGTTCAGATTCGGCCTGTTGTAGTTTTGCTTGTGGATCTAATTCAACCTGTTGAAGTTTGGCTTGCCTGTTTAATTTCGGGCTGCTGATTTACTTTGGCCTGTTGTTTTAGAGGCTGTTTCCGTATTGGGGCAGAGAGCATTTTTGTTCCCGTCTGCTTTTGCTTGTTTTTGTCTTGCCGAGCTTTCTGCGCTTGTCAAAGAAGAGAGAGAGAAGAGAGAGCTGTCATCTTTGCTGTAAATAATGCTGTGGTTAGTTCATCACTGAAATTCTGCATAGATTAATAGACTTAATTAGAGTATATTGACGTCAAAATGCGTCCTCGGTCAATATACTCTAGCCAGGTCTATAAATCCATGTATTGGCCTCATTGCCATGCTATGTTTGTATAGTATCAACGGAAATGGAATACCGAAGATAAAAAGTCAAAGTCAAGATAAAACGCACAAACGAGATTACAACAAAAACGAAGAAACAAAAGCAGGAAAATAAAGAATCTTCTTTCAAAAGAAAGGTATTTTCAATGTGAACTCGCATGTCTGCTGAGACAGAAACTGAAAAATCGTGTGGATTATTTTATTGTTTGGGCCTTTTTCACGCAACTACACAAAATGAACATATATGTTCTGTTTGTATTGTTTCGACCTTTAATTCAGCTACAGAAACTGATTTTTTGTTTTTTTGTTTTGTCTTTTGTTTTTGTTTGTTGTTGTTGTTGTTTTTTATTAGGATAATAATTATCTCCGCAGCTACTGAAACTGAAAATGTTTTTTTTAAATGGTTCGGACCATTTTTCCTTATTGATGGGAAATATATATGTTTGTACCATTTTGTTTTTTTATACCTTTATGTGCTCTGCGACAGAAATGGCACATCATTTTAAGCTTGAACACACAAATTGTTGATGATTATATGGAAATACAAGACAACAAAAATAATACTTAATCCGTAAATGACTCTAGTATTACTCCTAATTGAAAAATATGATAGATTTCCAGAAAAATATAATCCCATACTCATATTGGTGCGACATTTTGTAAAAAAAAATTTGGCTTAGTAAATCTGAAAAAGAAAAGAAATGGGGTAGAAGTCAAGTAGACAACATCCCATATCAAGGTTAAAACAACCCAAAACAAAGCATCTAGGGGTCACCGTACGGTTTTCAACACGGTAGGGAACCTCACACCGTATAGCAAGGCCTAAATGGTCCCAAAGAAAGATAAAAAAGTGAATAAATAATATATAATATATTAAATATATGTATATGATATTATAATCGTAGTACACTGAACAAAGTCACAGTGAGCAAATCTTATAAAGCTACTGGTTAGAACTACCGTATAGCGGTAAATTTTTGCGGGGTAAATTTTTTTGCGGATTGATCTAAAATCGGGGTGTTTGTTTTTTGCGGGTCATAAAACACTGTAAATCATCAGTTGATATAATACAAAATTGCAATTACACTGTCAAGATTTTCAATTAGTTTAACAGAATTCTGACCTCCATATTTCAAATATTCCTGCGGTTTTAAAACCGTTAAATACGACCTTATGTTTATTAGAAATGTACTGACGCACCTTCACATGCCTTAATTCTACTGCCGTTGTTTTCAGAAAAACTTAATTCTACTGCCGTTGTTTTCAGAAAAACCTTTATTTCTTGAACCAGATATGTTAATAGGTTTTAGAATAAAATGTCATTTTTGTAAGTTCTTTATCACTTCTGATATTTTATGGGAATTTTGGTATTAAATTTTACGGGTTTAAATTTTGCGAATGACTTGTACCCGGAAAAATTAAACCCCCGCAAAAATTTCCCTCTATACGGTAGTTTCTTGTATTTATTCTTGTTTGATTGTTGAACAAGACAATTCCATCGATATTCACCTTGATTTACAGATTTTTCCTTTTTTTTCACTTTGCAATTTATATATTATTAGACTCAAATGTCACATTATCATTGAATTATATATTATTTTTTATTTGAAATTGTTCAATTTTAATCGCATTTCGTCAATTTGTTGGATAAAACTTACAATTTATTGATATCAGATGTCCATTCTTACATTAATGTTCTTTATAGTGCCGCAAAAATGGGGTTTAGTGTGTATTGAACTTTAATGTTTTAAACACAGGAACAAAAATAAAAGTCCAGAGACATGACAAAAAACAATATTACAACCAAAACAAAACACGTAAGTCACTATAGCATTGAAATACAGCATGTAAAAAACATTTACAGTATGTACTCCCATATCTAATCAGCTAGAGAACCTAAAAACGGTTGAACTTTTGTATTGTTAGTATCCAAGTCTATTCAGCTAAGGAAACTACACATGGTTTTACTTTTATTATTATTTGGACATTTTTGTCTACTTCAATAATCCTGTACGCAATTGAGATCATTTCTTAATACCTCCCTTGCGTCATGATACAGAGGACATTCAAGGAAATAATTTTAAGCAGACTCATATGCATGGCCACATCGACATGAGGGATTTCGTATAATATTTTCTTTATGAAGATTTCCATTTAAAAAAGAGGCCATGCATCGCATCTGGGTTAATATTATATTATATGTCATATCACATACAGGTCCTGACTTGGTACCTCGGTACACTTCTTGGACTCTAGTTTCGAGTTCGGTAATATTAGCTTTTCTAGAGTCCTCAAAAGCTATTGTTGTAGGGAAAGTGCCGTCTTGTAGGGCGGACACATACTTTATCACAGGATCTTTTCCTTTGGAGACATGACGGGCTCGTCCCAGTTGATCGTCTCTTGGATTAGAGCTCGAAAGAGAAGTTTCCCGTGTATGATAACGGGAGCAAGGGGTTTGAGTGGATTGTAGATACTTTTGATGATTGAAAGTTTGCCTGTAAGAGCCATTGGTTTATCATCTCAAGATATCTTGGACAGTAATTTGTCAGTATTCGAGTACCAACATTGTCCAAAGCTCCACTGAAATGGTTTATCTCTAGTTTCTTAGTCTAATTCTTTAAAATTTAAAGAGATATGACTCGTAGCAAATGCAGCCATCACTTCGGTTTTATTAGCGAAAAATTTAAGATTTCCGCGATTCTTGAACTGAAGGTCCCCCTGTGTATCCTGCAAAAGTCCTTACCATTTAACCATTAGGTCTAGCTGTTTTCTTTCAGAAACGCCCCGCTTCTTCAATTGTAGCAAGGAAATTTGATTTCCAGCCCAGGGTACATTTAGTCTTTGTTAAGCCCGTAAACAATGCCTCCCCCTATAGCAGCAACTTCGTAATATCCTGAGTCTGCTGGTATGAACTTGGGTGCACTGGCATCTAGGGCTGACGTCATAATTTGATTTCCCATGTAAACGGGAGTTGCCCTGGCTGGCAGTCCATAATTTGTTAATATGGGCTTCTTTGGTTTAACCACTTGGTCATCAAACCCTGAGCACGCTGACGTCACTTGGGCTGTACAATAAGTAGGGGTTGCCACGGTTTATTGTGGTGAGTTGTCGCCTGTGCATTTACGGGAAACCCATCAAACATCAATGGGGGTCGATTTTCAGGGATCGTGTAGATTTTGTCACTTCTGGTTGGAGAGGACTCGTCTGATCCTGTTTTGTCGCTTTGATTGATTGATTAGTTAGAGTTTAACGTCCAATGAGCAATATTTCAGCTATATCAGGACGAGAACAAGTTAATCAATTCAAAACAAATTGTAAGTAAAAGAAGAAAGAAATAAAGGTGGAAAGGACAACCGGGGCAACGACTTTTGATTGCCACGGGAAAAGGGGAGAAATGGGCTTTGAAGAAACTTCTCTCAGGCGTGTCAATATTATCAGACATTTCTGGTTTAACCACCATAGCCTGATCTGCTACTAATTCTTTTACTCGCATCATGGGATCTATAATTATTTCTGGTAAAAACCTCATCTAGATTCTGACTGCGGCTGTCCTCGTCCTCGAGCTCTAGAGCTCGTGTTTCGTCCTCGGTGATAGATGCCTCCTGTTCTACTGCTAACAGGTCTAATTCTATTTTTTGAACTCAGTTTGTTCAGATTCGGCCTGTTGTAGTTTTGCTTCTGGATCTTGTTCAACCTGTTGAAGTTTGGCTTGCTGCCCTTGGGCTGCCTGTTTAATTTCGGTCTGCTCCTATAACTTGGCCTGTTGTTTTAGTTAGCTGTGCAAAGACCATTTTCGCTCTAGTCCTGTCTGCTTGTGCTTGTTTTTGTCTTGCCGAGGGTTCTGCGCTCGTCGAATAAGCGGGACTCGTGTCCCGTGAACTACGTGATTTCACTTATCTATGTTTAGAGCGAACTGCCATCTTTGCTGTAGATAATGTTGTGGCTAGTTCATTACTGATATTCTGCAGCTGTTCCCGAGCATCATTATTTACCCTTCGGTTCAGGTGCAAGAGATCCTAGTGATTTTTAGGTCTCTTTTTACCTCGGCCGTATGCCGACTTTGTAAAAATTCGATAAAAATGTCGGACTGTCGAAAGCGGAAATCAGACGCCTCTCGAAACTTTACACGTCGTTATAATCTATAATTTCTGGGCTTATCTCCTGAATAAAAGATTTGACTATATCCCAGAGAGGCGTCATTTCGGCAACGTTCTTTTCTTGTTGCTTGTCATAGAGTTCCCTACCCTTGTCAGTAAGAGTCTGAGTTCTGGGTTCGGAAGAAAGCTCAGTTAGCTCATGTTCCTGAATAGGGGGAACGCCCCCGCCGTTTTATCAGGATTTTTTATCAATTGATCTTGTTCATGTGTGGGGTTGGCGTACCCGGTTGTGCTGTTAGTGTACATGACTACTGTGATAGGCAACTAGTTAAATTGCGCGTCAATATACTGTGCTGGACCGGATTCAGCCTGCTGAACCTTTAGTACAGTGGGGTGCAGATAGTACCTCTCATTAAGTTAACTTGAAGCAGTCATAAAAGCTCCTCTAAGTTAACTTAGTACGGGTATCAAGTCTACTCTAGAATTGCTCTAAGTCTGCTCTAGAATCCTGCCCGCTCTGACCAGTCATGGTCATAGCTAGAATCCTGACCGTTTTGGTCAGAGACATGACTGCTCTGACCTGTTCTACACAGGACCGTTCTACCTCAGTCTGTTCTGGCCATGACCGTTCTACGTAAGTCTGTTCTGGCCATGACTGCTTTCAGCAGACCTGTTCTAGCTATGGCCACTTTCATATCAACTCTTGTCACAGCCCGGCAAATATTCATAACGTGTCCAAATAACAAGTATTTCATATTTTACAAGTTATGTTATTATCAAAACAGTATTTAAATAAAAATTAGAATTATGAAATGAATTATTCGGATATAAAATTTTATTTTGCCGGTAAAAGCTCTCATTCGCGGATAATTATTTACCTGACTGTGTTTTTCCAGATAAATTAAAAAATGTAAAAGTTATTTCCCTTTTCGAGATTACCTGAAAAGTTTTCTGTAAATTTATATTACAGTTGTTGTATATGACTAAATCGTAAATTTAATTATATGAAAAATGTCAATTGATATGAAAAATGTCAATTGATCATTATTTGATTACATTTACTTAAACAAATAATTATTGATATTGAAAACATCGTAAAATAAGAGTGTTATTTATGTTTTTTTATTTATTCAAAAGTTTTGGGCTTGAGAAAAAGGAAATTGTGACACATCCAATTTCATATCCAGTTTAAATTCTCGGACCAAAACAGCCGTGCCCCATGCAGACTTTGAAAAAACGGTTATAACCAAAACAGACTTGTCAAGAACGGTCATGGCCAGAGCAAACTTGGATAGAATGGTCATGGACATAACAGACTTAGGTAGAACGGTCATGGCTAGAGCAGACTTAGGTAGAACGGTCATGACTAGAACAGACATGATTCTAGGACCAGAGCAGACAGGATTCTAGGACTGTTCTAAGTCTGCTCCAAGTTAACTTCAAGTTAACTTTGAGCTGTTCTCGTGACTGCTCTCCGAGTTAACTTGAACGAGAGGTTATGTATGCCCCCCTCTGCACTGTATCTTATGTAGAATCAGGGATTGGCCAATACAAAAACTAAGCCAGAAGGTGATTGCGACTTTACACATGTGTAAATTTACACGGTGAACTACAAAATGCACACTTTGCAAAATACTGTTTCTGTCTATGAATAGAAGAAAAGGATCTTGCAGCTTGATTTGAATCATGAAATCTGTGCATACGAAGGATTAACTCCTATCATCGTGGTTTTGTCCTTAGCTAAATTTGATATTACTGATTATTCGGATTTCGTTTGGTTTTATGCATTTTAACATTTTTTGAAATTATGGATTTCCTTTGTTTGGAATCTAGTGCTGCTGATGAGGAATAAATTTCCGAAATGGCCATACGTCCATGGGCTGGAATAATCCCCCATGACCCCCCACTTCCGAACCCCACCTATTTTTTGAAGTCCGCATACATCCCCTCTTCAAAATAAAACATGTTAACACAAGCATAACCTGCACGCACTTGGAAAATTTGGCCCATTTTTAGACCCACCTACAGAAATTTTGGAAAATTTCGTTTTTCGTTAAAGTTTTTCTTTCAGTTGCTTTAAAATGTTGACAAAAATGCTTTCAAGTTATAAAAACGAGGTATCAAATGATTGCTTATTGTATGACCTTTACAAAGAATCCAAGTTTTTATAATTTTCATGCCAAATACATTCTATAGCGCGATTAAACGTACCCCTACCCCAATGAAATATTGACGAAAAAACTGATATTTTCATTGAAATTGCGTAAGTTTGATGGTTTAGAGAACCCGAAGTGCATCTCAATTCCCGATTCTGAAAATTGTTTTTGGCTTTTCAATCTAATTTCTTTATTATAAAATAGGTTAAGACAATGTTAACATATTTTAGATGACCAAAATTTTATTTTCAAATATACCAAACACAGGGACCTTTGAATAATTTCGTTTTTGAATAAGTTTTTTCTTTCTTTTGCCTAATATTATTTTTTAGTAAATAAATATCATTTAAAATAGGTATCAAATGAAAGCTTATTATATTTGCTTTACAACCATAACAAATAATAGCCGTTTTTAGGTAATATATACATCATATATCAATAAAACTTACCCCTACCCCAACAAATTTACTCCAAAATTGTCAATTTTTTGTCTATTTTCGCATAAAAATAACCAGAAGAGGCAAAATGTGTGATGTATAGGACAATGTTCCATAAATTATATTATGATTTTATATTTTAACAGCCATTTGTTGACTTAAGCTCAATATTGTGCCCGAAATTGGTGAAAAATGGGAATTTTCAACATTTCAGAATTGTCCAAAGTCCACTGCTTTATCGTTATATATGCCAAATCTGGAGGATATTTCTGCAACTATGCCAATTAATTGTACCAACCGACACATTTGGTGTCTTAAAACATTGCTAAGAAGAACAAGGAGTGTTAAATGTGACTCTGATTACAGAAAATCTTACCCCTACCCCAACAAATTTTCCCTGAAATTGTCGATTTTTTGTCTATGTTCACATAAAAATAACCAGAACACGCTAAATATGTGTTGTATCAGACAATAATACATGAATTACATCAGAATGTGGTATTTCAGTAGCCATTAGTCGACTAAAACTCAATATTTCACAAAAAAATTGATGAAAAATGGGAATTTTCAACATTTCAGATTTGTTCGTATTTCATTGTTAAATCGCAAAATATGTCAAATGTGTAGAATATATCTGCAGATATGCCATTTAAGTGCCCTAAGCAATACAAAAATTGTCTTCAAACATTGTTTAGAAAAACAAGGAGTGTTATATGTGACTCTAAATACCGAAAATCTTACCCCTACCCCAAGAAATGTTCCCTGAAATTGGTGATTTTTGGTCTATGTTTGCATAAGAATAACCAGAACATGCAAAATGTGTGTTGTATATGACAATGATGCGTGAATTAAATCATGCTTTGGTATTTTAACACCCATTGGTCGACTAAAACTCAATATTTCTCCCCAGATTGATGAAAGATGGGAATTTTCATCATTTCAGATTTGTCCATAGTTAACTGTTAAATCGCAATATGTATCAAATCTATAGAATATATCTGCAGATATGCCAACTAATTGTTCTAAGCGATACATTAGATGTCTTACAACATTATTAAGAAAAACAAGGGGTGTTGAATGTGACTCTAAATACCAAAAATCTTACCCCTTCCCCAACACATTTCCCCCAAAATTGTCAATTTTTTGTCTATTTTCGCATAAAAATAACCAGAAGAGGCAAAATGTGTGATGTATAGGACAATGTTCCATAAATTATATTATGATTTTATATTTTAACAGCCATTTGTTGACTTAAGCTCAATATTGTGCCCGAAATTGGTGAAAAATGGGAATTTTCAACATTTCAGAATTGTCCAAAGTCCACTGCTTTATCGTTATATATGCCAAATCTGGAGGATATTTCTGCAACTATGCCAATTAATTGTACCAACCGACACATTTGGTGTCTTAAAACATTGCTAAGAAGAACAAGGAGTGTTAAATGTGACTCTGATTACAGAAAATCTTACCCCTACCCCAACAAATTTTCCCTGAAATTGTCGATTTTTTGTCTATGTTCACATAAAAATAACCAGAACACGCTAAATATGTGTTGTATCAGACAATAATACATGAATTACATCAGAATGTGGTATTTCAGTAGCCATTAGTCGACTAAAACTCAATATTTCACAAAAAAATTGATGAAAAATGGGAATTTTCAACATTTCAGATTTGTTCGTATTTCATTGTTAAATCGCAAAATATGTCAAATGTGTAGAATATATCTGCAGATATGCCATTTAAGTGCCCTAAGCAATACAAAAATTGTCTTCAAACATTGTTTAGAAAAACAAGGAGTGTTATATGTGACTCTAAATACCGAAAATCTTACCCCTACCCCAAGAAATGTTCCCTGAAATTGGTGATTTTTGGTCTATGTTTGCATAAGAATAACCAGAACATGCAAAATGTGTGTTGTATATGACAATGATGCGTGAATTACTCCATGATTTGGTATTTTAACAGCCATTGGTCGACTACAACTCATTATTTCTCCCCAAATTGATGAAAAATGGGAATTTTCAACATTTCAGATTTGTCCACGGCTATATCGTTATATATGCTAAATCTGGAGCATATATTTTCAACTATGCCAATTAATTGTACCAAGCGACATATTTGGTGTCTTAAAACATTGCCAGGGAAAACAAGTAGTGTTAAATGTGACTCTGATTACAGAAAATTTTACCCCTACCCCAACAGATTTTCCCTGAAATTTTTGTTTTTCTGTCTATGTTCGCATAAAAATAACAAGAACATACAAAATGTGTGTTGTATATGACAATGTTGCATGAATTAAATCATGCTTGCTATTTTAACACCCATTGGTCGACTAAAACTCAATATTTCTCCCCAGATTGATGAAAGATGGGAATTTTCATCATTTCAGATTTGTCCATAGTTAACTGTTAAATCGCAATATGTATCAAATCTATAGAATATATCTGCAGATATGCCAA